>BQNB010056139.1:0-38792 GCA_026074375.1 Tanacetum coccineum | reverse complement strand
GACTCGTTTAAGCTAGATAACGGATGATTTAAATCACGAAAGTTGCGCCTTTGTTTTCCAATTAATTATTCCCACGAAAACGAGTTTTCACTCGAGTATTATTTGGTAAGTGTTTTATAAACTCAATTAAAAATGTTCGTTATTTATTGCGTAGTCATCGGGTAAGTTTTGTCCGTAATGTGAAACTTTAAGTTAAATGTTCGCGTTTTCAACAAACGTTTTTCAATAAAATGTTAAATAATTTATTAATTATTTTTATTAAATAAATTATGATATTTAAATATAAATTTAATTATTTTTGTGTCGGTACGCGTTGTTCTTGTTTCTAAAATTTTGCGAGGGTATTTGAGTCATTTTTTGCTTGTTTTCGAGTCTCGGGCAAAACTAAAAAGTTGTCCGGAATGTCATTCTACATCAAATTGCTTTAGAGTTCGAGTCATGAAAATTTGATTTAGTGGTTGTTTTTGATAAGTCAACTTAGGAATAACATATATCTTCTCGTTTTCAAGTCGAATAAGTTAAAATGAATTTGAACATGAGAGATATGTAATAATAAATATGATTTATTATTTAAATATGTTTCAAAAAATTACCAGTTACGCGGTAATCGTTTTTATGTGACAATAAAAGATTAATAGTCAAAAAGTCAAAATGTCAAGTCGGACCCGACAAGTCAAAGGGTAAACTAGTCATTTAAAATTTTGAAAATTGCCGGTTGTTACAGTACACACCCCTTAAAAGAATCTCGTCCCGAGATTTAATTTGTGTTAACCGATTGTGTGACCAAGAAAAGATTTAATATTTAATAAACCAGTTCTAAACAAGACGTTGGTAACTTTATTCAGCAAAATTAGATGTTTCGACACTTCTCAATATGCTAAAATTTTTGGCTAGGTTTGACCAGGATATTTAATCTATCAAAATGGGTATCTCAAAAAAACCATTTCAGGTCTTATGACTGATATAAACGCGTTATAAAGAAGGTCTCTTAATAGTGAAAGCATCGAAAGAGAAAGTGTAGTCGCGTGAGTATGTTTGTATAAAGTTTTAAATGGAGTCTCGTTTTTTATGTATGTAATGTTTGTTGATTAATAACGGACGAGGCTAATGGATGTAAGTATTCAACTTACTTGGCAGTACTAGGATGTATCGTGACCTAAGTCTTCGTACTAGTGGGGATGATACGGTCACTGGCCTCTGTTTCTTGTGGTGGCAATAATCCTCAGAAGAAAGAATTCTTTGAGGATTAAACGTTGGTGTTAGCATTAGTGATGGAGGCAAATTAGTTGGCGGCTTGGAAATATTGTAATTCTTTAGCATAATATGCTTGCATGACCTTCATATAGGGGTCATCATGAAAAAGTGAAAGAGTTGGTGAAGCTATTGGAACTAAACCAAATGAGTTATTTGAAGAGCTAGAATAAGTATTTCCTGGTGAAGCTGGGGAATAGTCTGGGGAAGCCGGGATATAGTCCAGAAAGTTAGAGGAAAAAACATCCTCAATATTGGAAGTATGGTGGTTGGGAGAAGACATTACTATGTTAACAACCCACCGGTAAATAACATAAGTTATTTATATAATAGTATAATAGTTATGTATCTTTACATACGAATCCGGAAATGTAGTGGCACGTAGGACTTTCTTGGATGGAAAAAGAAAAGTAGTTATAGTTAAGGTTTCAACCTTGTTCTCTATAACAGTGGCTCTTGATACCAATCTATAACACCCCCATTTTGACAAATATAGCAGCGGAAGCTAATCTGGGGTATTACTTCATAGTACAACAGTCATAATCATAGAAAACGACTCAGAAGAGACGTTTTTGGAAATTTTGGTAATCATTTATATGATTCATCCGTGTTTTACAAAAAGAGAGGTCCCAAAATATAGAAACATAAAGTTTGAATGATAACAGTTTAGCCATCTTCAAGTTCGTGCTATTATTTTCGAATAATTATCTTTTATATTACAAGTGTTAAAGAGTTGCTCAATTACTTGAGATAAACATGCTAAAAAGATCAACACAATGGTTGAGTGAAATTCATAGGTTTATGATAAAATAGTTTGAATACAAGTCTATCATAACAGTGAGTTACGTTGTTATTCACCATAATAGTTATAATTGCAATGTAGGATACAATTATCATAGAAAAACAGTATTATGCCCTAAGCTTCAAAACACCGGAAAGCCTTGAGCTATACAATAATTTGATCACAATAGTAGTTGCCCCAAAAGGGTGCACTCTTGCCAAACAACCGAATAGATATTCAAATGGAAGTGTGTTTGGTTTACCAAAAGTTAAAGGTATACCAATGATCAGGGGAGTTCAGTCCCAAATAGATCTATTCACACATTCTGCGCTTACTCCGAAGAGTAATTAACGGTTCTTGGATAGTGGGGGTCTTAATGGCAAAAGTAGGGAGCTTAAGGCAATATTGCATCACGGATAGCATAAAGTTCGGAATAATACTTGTATCTTCATGTGGTTTATAGAATGTATTGTAACAACCCCATTTTGATAAATATAGCTAGCGGAAAGCTATCTGGGTATTTTTTTCATTGTACAAACAGTCATAATCATAGAAAATGGGAATCATAAAGAGACGTTTTGGAAAAAGATGTTATCATTCATTTATTAATCAGAATTTTTACAAACAGAGGTCCCAAAATCTACAAGAAAACATAAATTTGAATGATAACATTTTAGCCATCTTCAAGTTCATGTCACTCCGTGCCATAAGTTGCTCAAATACATGAGATAAACATGCTAAAAAGATCAACACAACGGTTGAGTGAAATTCATAGGTTTATGGTAAATAGTGTGAATACAAGTCATCATAGATAGTGGGTTACTTTTTATAACCTATAAGTGTAATAATTGCAATGAGTACAATTATTATAGAAAACAGTATTAATAGTGTATTATTGCGTCTAAGCTCATGACACACAAACTGACTTGTGTATATATCAATAATGATAATATATATTAATTGATGATGGCCCCAGTGTAGGTATGCCCACTATACCTTGAGATTTAAAAATATATTAAAAATTTTATAGTACGTTTGGTTACCTATCCGGCTAATACAAACGGGATTCGTCAATCCCAATAGGCCTATTCACAATATTCGCGTTCACTCGCAAGTGATTAATGGTCCATGATAGTGGGGTCTTTTGGCATAAAGGGACTTAGATCACAAGCAATAATATATTATGATAGCATACATTTAGAAAACATTTGTATTAATAGTTTATAGCATGTATCCCCCTCACGGGTTTATGAAAACATTTCAGAGATTCAATAAGTGAGGGCTATGAACCTCACCTTAACAATTTAGGGATAATTCTAATTGTTGGCAAAAAAAAGTATATCTAGTGATATAACGGCTTCGTTCTCGACAATGGGGTGATATGTCAAGTCTTAGTGTGATAGTTTATGTTTCAAAACTTCATAAAGTTTAACGTATATCTTTGATTTACTAAATTATGGAAATATTGTATCGCTGTTCGGGCTATCATATTTAAATCATAAACCCAGCAAACTCGTCAAAATGAAAACTCAAATGAAACCCTTCATATGAAATTCCCTAGTAACATGATACGATAAAATTTTAAGTTTCTTCCTTGGCGAATGGAGAGAAGTCATGAATGCATGTCCCAACAGAACTGGTAAAGGATGGAAAATCATCTATGACCAGATACGTTCAAGAATGGACTACATCCACACAACTGAAGCATAACTCAGTAAAAACTTAGATATTCCTCTAAGAGAACAGGACCCTCTCGATAAACTAAATGATATTGCAAACAAGAAGAGAAAACATGCTGATGGCATCCATGATTACTTCAAAGCAAACAAAAGGCTTAAGTCATCAGTTCAGTATGAAGATCATTTAGCTGGTACTATGCTAAATGAACATGTCCTTGGTATGATCTTGTTCAACTCTTACCATAGATAGGATTTTGTTACCATTGAAGATTTGAAAGATTTCCCGAATATAATGTTGTACACTGTACAAGAAATCTTCTTCAGATGTCATCAAGGTCCTGGGCTGGATGATCATGCCAGGTCCTTCAGCTCCCTTCTGCTTGCTAAAGTTGATAAGAGAAACCTAAATCCACTCAAGCAGATGAGAGTCATTAAGCAGCTGAGGCAGTAGAATGTAATCTTTTGTAATAACTTTATCTTTTGTAAATGTATTGTAATGAAAGTTGTATGAAAGGTATAGTTTATGTGTTCAATGTTATAGTCAGTTGTGTAAGAAGAAGTTGTTTTGCTCACTTACAACTGATTTTAACTTAGGCTATTTGTATAATCAAATAGGGACCACCCTCCCACCAAACCAACTAGAGGATGGAGGATTGTTGGGTTTAGTTCCTGAGCCCTTCAGTCTTTTAGTATATTTAAACATAAAATCCCCTAAGTGTTACTCAAGCTGAAGTCTTTTAGTTTGTGTCGCTGAAGTTTCTTCAGCGTTAGCTCTTCAGGTCCTTAGAAGATTGGGTAGTATCTTCACTTCAGTTTATGCAGCGGTACAAAAATTGAAGAAGGTCTTTGGAAAGAGCTTCAGTTCGGCTTGGTTGACAATTTCAAGCTGAGCATAGTCTATCTCCTTAACAGAAGTTGAAACGTGTTTGTGGAAACTAGAAGGGGGTTGAATAGTTTACAAGTTCGTTTTGCGTTTTAAAAGTTTGCCTTCAAAATACTTAGATTCGAGTAGTATGTTCAACCAATCAATAAAGTAAATATCTAAACTAATGCTAAATAACAATCACAACAATATAAAGAGATGAGAGAAGGAACAATCAAACCAAGACACCAAGATTTATAGTGGTTCGGCTACGAAGCTCTTCGCTGTCTCCCCTACTTCATTCCCCGAGTTTCTACTCGAGATTTTCGTATATCATAAGCTCCCTTCAGGCGGAGAAAACCTTTTACACGTCGTTCGTTATTTTCTGGAACTAAGCTAAATGTCGAGTCTATCTTAGCTAGATACAATCTAACACTTTCACAATCACTATACACTCACAGATTTACACTATCGGATATACACACAATCTGATAATCACACATTACAAAATAAATTACAATAGATATTCGATAAATAAGAAGAAGAGAGGAGAGATCACTAAATTACAATTCGTTTCTTGGCGATTAAGAATCTTCTTCTCTTGCATTGAATGAAAAAAGATACCATGAGAAAAAGGGATTTATATCACTGAAACACGATAGATCTAAAGAAATGTAGTGATCAAGGGAGATTATGAGAGAAAGAAGACCCAACGGTCACTGAAGTCGGTCCGGCGGTTCCTAAAACCCTTTACTCTCCAGATATATCTGGGGGTCCGCCCAGTTAGATAGCTCTTGTTTTTGTCTTTTTGTGGGGAAGGTTGTATCTGGTATGGAAGCTTTCATTTTGGGGGAAAAACCAGATTCAAATTTTATTATTTAAATAAACCATTTTCTTTTATTTAAAAAATATTTATGTATTTTTATTTTGTAAAAATACTTTTGTGAAAATGTAATGGTTAAGAAAAAAATATTTTCTTGATCACTAATCATGCTTAATGATTTGTGTGTTCATACCTTAAATGATTAATCTTAGAAATGGAGTTTTACGATTAATAATTTGTAAACGTTTATTTTTATTGTAAACGTTTTTACATTTTGTTATTATCAAAACGTTGAGAGGTCAAAAAATATAAATAACGTTTTCAGACATTATTTGTATTAACAATCTTCCCCTTTTTGATGATGACAAAATATAAACTCATTTTGTATAAAATTAAAGGTTTCAAATTATTAATGAGTTTTCATTCCATTTCTCCCCTTTTTTGTCGAATTCAAAAAGGATGATCGTCGAGTAGTTGTAGAAAGAAAGAAGTCGACGATATCAAGACTCCCCCTTGATGTATGCTCCCCCTCGTTTAGGGCATCAAGGGACCGATCTTACGAAAATTGTTTGCTACAAAACAAAGTTAGAAATACAAGTGCAAGACAAGTATCCTTTAAACATAACACCATAGCAATACATGCAATTCAACCACAAAGTAATTTCATTAAACACATAATAGATCAATACCATAGTGGTATGATCATTACAAGATAAAATAAAAACATATTAAGGCATAGAGCTTAGATTAGTGGATTCTTAAATCATAGTAGATGCCGTAATCAAAATATGGATGGTCGATTATTAAAGTAGATTAATCATGTGAGAATGATTAAGTAAAAATAAAAAAGGGTGAGATTGGTGAAGCATGGTTAGCAGGAGTGCGAGTTTAAGGTATGAGACGGGTGAGAAGGAAGTGAATAAAGTTGATTTCATTTCTCAAGGAATGGAATTGGTTTCTAGAATGGCGACAACAATGACAACAACTTGAGTGAGAATCAACTTGACCTTGAGAGGGTGGATAGATTGGTTGTAGTGGTGGTGAAGGTGGTGCATGAGTGTAAGCATTAGATGGGTTATTTTGTGTATCAAGAATGGTGGAGATATTATGAAGTGAGTTGATCATTTGATCTCTTAGAGGGTTGTAGGGTAGTGGTAAAGGAGATTGAGAATGGACTTGTGGAGGAAATGGAGGTGATTCATTTTGGAAGGTAGATGATGATTTTGAAGTGGATGTCTTACGCTTCCAAAATTGTCTTACCGGCATTCTTGGTTTTCTAGAGAAGTTGGAATGGTCGTTTGAGCAAGACATTGATGATGAAGGAGAGGAGGATGAAGAAGATGAAGGTGGTGGTGAAGTATGAGAATTGGGTGATTTAAATAATAGGAAAGATATGATAGAATGGCAAAGCATAGTTTGGATAGAAGAAGATGCAAAAGATGGTTTAGCTCAATATAGAAGTGCCAGCTTGAGGCTATAGGTAGAAGGGTCAAAGATACTTAAAAAGATGCAAACTTAAAAGTTTTGTTCCCTCCTGTCGGTGGTCCCATATCATCAGGCGGTCCCAAATATATTGTGGGGCCGCCGGGTATTTATGGGGGCCGTTTTCTAGAAAAATGAGATTTTCTAGTTTTTCCCTTTCTTAAGTCTAGTGATTTCAACATCTACTAAATTTAAGAATTAAGTAATCTAAGCAAGAATATATGGCCCTAAACAAACATACAAATCATTTAGCAAATAGTATTATTATACGCATGTCACATTCATAGAATTTGCTAACATAAAGCGTTGATAGGATGATAAAATTAAAAGAATCATCCAAGTCAAATGTAATTGTCATTTGCCATTCCTAGTCCTAATAACATTATTAAAAACATAATGTATTAGATAATAATAATAATCTCTAATAGTTATGCCAACTTGTTCACTTCCGTTTCCCACTCATCATGTCCTTAAGAACTTGTATAGTTGACCTTAACCCTTCCCGGTGAGCATCTCGTTGTTGAGTTTGAAGATTTATAGTTTCGGAGAGATAGGTGTTCAAGTTATGACTTTCATGAGGAGGGTTTTGACGGATTCTAGGGACAACATTTGTTAGGTTTAAGAAAAAGACTCGGTCACCTCGTGTATTTTCATGTTTAGCGTGGCTCGTAGTTTTGTTAGTGATCGTATGACTTATGGTGTTGGGTCGGGTCTTTACCCACTGTAAGCCCACACCATAGCCCATTTTAGGGGCGTTTTGTAAGAACTATTTAAACCCTCTCCACACATGGAGAGGGTGTTGGTTGAATCATTTTACACACATAATTTAGTGTGTTTTTCTCTAGTTTTCTCCCACCATTCTCTTCTCTTAATCTTCTCTTCTCTAGTTCATATTTGTGTGAATTATTAGAACCTACAATTGGTATCAAGAGCCATGGGGTAGATTAAGTGGTGTTTGTGGTGTGCTTATTTGAGCTTATTTTCGGCTTATTTTTAGAGTTTTTTTTTCAAATATTTTTTTAATTCTTCCGTTTAAAATAGATTACTTAGGATCTGTTGTTGTAATCTATGTTGTGAAATATAACATTGGGCTTTTGACAAAAATATTGGGCTGTGTTCACTGTTTGTATTCGTCACTGTTTATCAAGATAGATTTGGGTCGTTTGTTATAACACATTTTGTGTGTGTTATCAAGTTTAGTGATTAATTTTATGGTTATTAAGTTTTTTTGGGACTGCTTAATATAGCTTCTTCAGACAGCTTATTTCTAGCTTATTTTCGAGCTATTCATAGCTTATTTTAGTTTTTTTTATTATTTCGAAGTTTTCGCTTATTTTCTTTGGCTTATTTTGATTTTGGGCTTAAGTATGTCAAATTGATTTGGCTTTCAACAATAGTGTACTAAAATTCTTTCAAAACAGCATTTTAGCACACATGTTTTCATTTTGTAGCTTATTGTAGTAACTTTTTCATGGCTTATTTTTCTGGTTAAAAGAGCTTATTTGGAGTGCTTATCTTAGTGCTTATTTCTAAGGTTTACTAACGTAGCTTATTGTAGTTATTTTTAATTTTTGCTTATTTTGGCTCAAAAAGCTCAAGACTTTCATGTCAAACTCATAAGTAGCTTATTCTTGGCTGCGTTTTGTGTTTCAAGGGGATAAGAGAGTACCAAGTGATAACGACTCATTGAAAGTGACTTGTGGTCCTAAAAAGTACGTACTGCGTTTTGTCCCTACAGGTTGCGTTTTGTGTTTTTTTTTCCAGGTTACATTGCGTTTTGCCTTCAAGGAGTTGCGGTTTGTTTCTTCAAAGGTTCTTGCGTTTTGTTACATAGGCATTGAGATTTGCCTGAGTGAAGACCTTTTTGCAAGCAAATACAACCGTTGTAGATCCCAAGCCTTGATCGATTCTTTACCTTGTAAAGTGTATGTTACCTTGGATAAATCCAAAATAACAATAGTAGAAACTTTTTGTGTATATCAAAGAGTATGCGGAATCTACTCTTTAATACTCTAGAAGATATATCAATGAAACAGTAGATATGAATGAACAAAAATGCTTCAATATTATTAATGATAAATAATACGAGTACTCTGTGTAGCCCAGAACATCATATACTAGGGTTTACAACCTGAAGCTAATTACATGAGATGCTGTGTAGTATGTTAATGTATGATAATGAGATGTTGGAGAATGAGGAAATGTGGTTAAACTAGTATGCCCTAGGATCTCACTTTTTATACACCAAAGTAGTCTAATGACGCTTACAATACTTTCCTAAATATTTAGTCAAATATATTAAATACAATGACTAAATATTAAATACTTTCCAAAGTATTTAGTCAAATTCTCAATCAACATTAATTTCTTCAATCATCATTAACTTCAGTCTTCTATTTGACTAATCAGCATTAACTTCAGTCAATTAGCATTAACTTCAGTTGAAACAACATTAACTTCAGTCAATTAGCATTAACTTCGTTGAACAACAAGAAGCACTTTAGACCTAGCATTAACTTTCTCACCAACTAGCAGTATTCTTGAAAAACCAGCAGTGTTAGTAATCTATAACCAGCGAGTAGTAAGGTTCTTTATCAAGAGTAATAAGTTAGTACAGGCGATACTAACTTACTCTAGCAGGTATTAAATGACTTGTTTTAGTGATTGGCAGAGTTGTAATCTCTTAAGCAGTACGAACTGTTTTTTTCTTCTAGACAGTACTAAAATGTTAGTAGACTAGTACTAACTCTGAAGTGTTTAATTCCCAACAATCCTCCCCTAAACTTGTGATTTACCTTCAAATCATTAAGTTTCTCTGAATTAAACCTTCTTTGTCTTTGCTGAGAGGATGCTTGATGCTTCCAAACACTTCATCTTCTTGATCTTTCTGCCTGCATGAAGATCTTCTAAAGAAGTTCATTTGCCATCTCACTATGCTGATCTAGCAGTTTTAACTTCAGGGCTGGCAGTACTAACTTCTGCACCAACAGTAGTAACTGGTACATTAGCAGTATTGAAATCATAATCAAACTTTGGTTCATGCTCATGCCTCCCCTGAATCTCTGCATCATAAGTCTGCTATGTCTGCTTCAAATCTGTCTTCAAGCCTCATCTGCTACAAGGATCTGAAGATCATCCTCTTATGGGAACCCAAGCCATTACTGACTTGAATCTTCCTTGTGCATCTATGTAATCAAGTCTCTTCAAAGTGACTGATGCAATGTTGTTTTTGGAGACATGATCTATTACTCTGTTCTTTGGCTTCCAAACCCAACATGCTGAAGCCTTAACATCATTAAACCTTTGATTAAAACACCTTTTTGTTAATGCTGTTCTCTTGTAAAAGGGCTCTTTTTTCATTAGTCTGTCTTTGTGAACAGTTGGAATGTGCTTGATTTTGAAAATATGATCCTTGGTCTAGCCAAATGAATTGTTGATTTGGAGTGAGCATTTTATAAGAAAGGCCAACAATAAAACGCCCCTAGCAGTACTAAAAGGTCTACCAGTGTTAACAGACCTAACAGTATTAACAGGCCTTGCAGTATTAACAGATTTTAGGCCAGTCTTCATTAAGACTGCTCTTGGAGCCATATGTTTGTATGCACTGGAATGAGAGGTTTTAGAATAGTAGTCATTATCCTTTTTGTTATAATTATTTCTACTTACTATTCTTTTCCTCTGTTGGTTAGGACAGCTGTATGAATGTGATCAAAACTGCCCAGATAAAACATGCCTTGTTAATTAAACACAAAGTTACATCCTAATGATTGGATTTTGGACCATTCCAGTTTCCTTTGGTTTCCTCTTTAGGTCTTTGTGACTGTACATTCTCAGCATATCTCACTGGCTTCTCTTACTGGTTTTTCTATTTTAGCAGCAAAGTTAGGAATAAAACAATTTTCTTCTTTACACATAACAGGAGGCTCAACTTCATTCCCACATTATCGAAACCCATTCTTCAATAATTGTAAGCATTAGAAATTTTTCTTAGTTTCATGAAGAATTTGCTCAACAAAACAAACATGTAGACTCTTTCTTGCTGTCTCAGGACACATAACCTTTGAACTCAGGCTCTTTGAACTCATCAAGACCAGAATAAGATAAGTCTAAAGGTGTTGGTCTATTAAGAATCAAAGGATGAGGTGGAGGAACTGCACTATACCCCAATCCCTTTTTGCTATTGTCAGTTATCTGACTCCCTAACAACTGTTCTAAGTCTTTTGCAGATTTATCAAATTTTGCAATCTTAAACTCAAACCCCTCCTTTTCTTGTTTAACCTTTACATGTCAGCCTAAAGTATCCCATATGATATTCTTTGTGACCTACACTTCTTTTAAGTAGAGCAATTTCCTCAGAAAAAAGAACTTCATGTTCTCTATATTTAATAATTTGATCTTCTAAAGTTGCTAAACCTCTTTTGTATGTAGCTGCTTTAAAACCAGTATCATCTAATTTAACAAGCAAATCATCATACTGTTTCTTTAGAGCTTCATAGTTTGTCAGACAAGTTTTTGAGCAAGATTTGTCATTATTTACCTTAGAGTCTGATAGAGCCATAGGAGCCATCTCTTCCTTGTAAATATAGAGTTCTTCTTGTTAGTTTCTTCTAGATCAAAGTTTCTCAAACGTATACAGCTTATGATTAAGACTTGAATTATCTAGTTACCAGCGGTCAGGGGTGGTTGGTTGCAGACCTGGTTAACTATCACTTAAAGGAGTTACATTGTAGTACTCAGTGTCACACGCAGAAGACGATGTGGATAATTTCAAGAGGTGTTGTACTTCTTATACTTTTCTGGTTGGGTATAGAGTACTTATAGATTTAATCTTGCATCGTTCTTCAATCAACAATAGTGCAAGCTTAAGTAATAAATTTGGGGGATTTCACTTCATTTTCAACTTTAGTATATCGGGTTTACTTCACCAAGTGATCACAACAATAGCCGACAGAATACGAGGTTGGTAAAGTAAGCCAGAGAATTTAAAGGTTGAGATGTAATCAGCAATTCTCACAGGATATTATTGTCCCACTCCAAGACAAAGGTACTTCACAGTCTAAGCAAACTTCTCAAAGTTCTTCAACGACATTCATATACAAGACCTTGATTATACCAAGTTTTCTTGATTCTTGCTTCATCTCCTCTACGGTTTCTGAAGACAAGAGGGTAATGCTTTGTTTGGATTTCAAGAGTTGTGCTTAAAACAAGAACTTCTCGAGTATATGTGCGTACACAACAATGATGCTTCTGAGAGTTCACAACCATCATGGGGGAAAATGTGTACATCCGGGACTTAGTTGACTTTGATGTTACCATGTCAACTTCTAGGTGGAAGTAGTGTATAATACTTTACTTAGCATGGTTTATGAAGTATACTGCATATGTAAGAAGAATTGATGTTGATATCTCGCATGCACCCTCGAACGAATATTCACCAAGCCCTAATGACAAGAAGCAGTGGTCATTGGTGTGGTTTGACTTCTACAAATTTCTGTTGTGCACGTCAATGAAAAGTAGAAGATTGTTTAAGCTACTTTAAAGTTGCAGAATCTGCTTAAGATCGGGATGTTGGTTTGGGGGGAAGCTGATTCAGAAACTTCGCCAAAAAAGGAGTCTATGAAGAAAGCTTTTCAAGACATGCTGCATGAATTGGGGGGAAGTTAATCCAACTCATGCATACTACAATGGTTCCAGAACAAGTGAAGACAATGAAGATCCAAGCTGGAATACAAGTTTCAAGACCAAGAGAACTCAGAAGACAAATTCAGCTTTGGAAGCGCTTTGGAAGACTTTATTTAATTGTATTTGTACTTGTTAGGAACATTGTAAGTAATTCCGTATGTGTCTACATATTAGGGGAAGATTGTTAGCCTTAAAATATGGTGACAAACACGGAATTACATTAGTTTATTTATAGCGTGACATATAGGGACTAATAATAACAAGCTACGATAGTTGTGTGTCACTAGGACTATAAATACCCCCTCCATACTTCCATGGAGGGGTGAAGCTCACATTTGTAAAAGTATGTGTGTATGTTTTCTCTCTAGCTCACACATATCTTCCCATCTCTTTCACCTTATTCTCTAATAAAATGGCTACACATTCTCTAATAAAATGGCTACACATTTATTTCACTTTATCCAACCTCTGATCATTGCGTTTTGCTCTTGTGTTTTGCCTCTGATCATTGTGTTTTGCCTCTGATTCTTGCATTTTTCCTCTGATCATTGCGTTTTGCCTCTGATCATTGCATTTTGCCTCTGATCATTGCGTTTTGCTCTTGCATTTTGCCTCCCATCATTGCGTTTTGCTTCAAGACCTCCTGCGTTTTGTCTACTATTGAAGACCATCATTGCATTTTGGTAGAAAGAAACCCTGGCAAAATGTTCTTCTTCATTGCGTTTTGTCTAAGCTTTTTTACTGCGTTTTGTCTAAGCTTCTTCACTGCGTTTTGTCTAAGATTATTCACTGTGTTTTGCCTAAGTCTTATTATCTGCATTACGTTAACTCATTTCAACCAAAACAAATCACAATCAAACAACATATCACCTAATCCAACAAACAATCATCACTTTTAACATACAATCACTAATCATTGTACCGATCCAAAAAATTATCATAACACAATCAAATGCATCATGTCTAAAGCTTCCGATGACATTCAAGAGAGAGAATTGCATCAGTTGCAACTAATGCAAGAAAATGCAAAGGAAAGTTGCATGATATCTTTTTGGCTACTTCATTCATTTCTTCAGGTTCTTTCATACGATGAATCAAAATCCCGGAGAGTATCTGAACGTGCATTCATGACACTCTTTGGTCAAGATAATGAGACTCACAGACTATGTTCCCTAAACTTGGATCAATTACAAAGGCAGTTTGACAAAGATGAATTCCAAGAAGATAAATCCATGGCTGCTTTTTGGGTAATCAACAATCAGTTTCAAAAGTTCATCGATTGGCAGTACTTCATGGATTATGATAGTCAAATGACAGAAATGTTTTTTGCTGAATACACCAGAATCAATGTTAAAAACAGGTTTAGAGGAAACTCTACACCCACACCTGTGCAATGTTAAGAAAGTATGTTGCTGAAAGAGCACGTCCACAAGACAGTATGAAAGAAGGGTGAATAACAGACTGATGAAGATGCAAGAGAGTAAGATTGATTCGGTAGTGCATTAGATGTTGTTTCGAGTCAAGCATTGGATGCCGATTTGGTTGTCATGGAAAGCAATGGAACAAAATCAGGAATGCATGATACAAGCAGCAGTTCAGGGACTTATATCACACATGATGTGGATGCAGATATCAGACCAGTAAATGGCCAAGTGCTATCTGCTGAGGTACATTTGACTGCTTAACATAATGTCCTTACTAATGAACAACTACATACTGATCAATCTAACCAAAGGTATGACTCATATCTGTTGGAAAAGGTTGATAAAAAATAACACTCTGATACACCAATATGTGTCATAGTGGTGGAGAGATTGACCCAGGAAGTTGACAATATAAAGTAAAAATTCATTTTTGCTTAAAAGCTGAGATTGTCAAAATCAAAAGACATGGTTGAAGAAAAGAAGCTTATAAGAACTTTCAAGACAGAGTTTTACAACTTGAAAAACATGTATTTCACTTGAAAATATCAATGCACTAAAAGGAAGAACGTTTTCAAAGTAACAAAACTAAAAACCAGGATGCTCCTGAGTTTTGTGAATTTTTTGAGATCAATGATTTGAAAGCTCAGCTACAGGCCAAAACCACACTAATTTGCAACTTGAAAAATCAAATTAAAAGTGTGAAGGAAGCAAGTAATGAACCCAAGGTTAAACATGACATTGATGTTTTGAAAACAATAAACATTGAACTAGAAAGTAGTGTGGCTAAATTACTTGCAGAGAATGAGGAGATAAATAAGGAAAATGAGCATTTAACACAGACTTACAAAGATCTTTACGATTCTATCAAAAAGACACGAATTCAGACGAAAGATCATAATGACTCACTGATTGCTCAAGTAAATAGTAAGACTGTTGAAAATGCTGATTTAAAAGCTCAGATTCAGGAAAAGGTTTTTGCGAATGTAGCATTGAAAAATGAATTACGAAAGTTAAAAGGAAATAGCGTGGATACTAAGTTTGCAAAAACATCAATCTTGGGGAAATCGGTTTTACAACCACCCAGAAACCAATCAGTTGTTAGACAACCGAATGCGTTTAAATCTGAACGACCTAACTGTTTAAAACCACGGTTTGCCTCCTAAGTTGATGTGATTAACGCTTTGTCAAAACTAGTCACTCCTCATTATTTGTCTAAGGAAAGAGAATCTGCTGTTGCAAAACCTCATCACATGATTGCACCTGGCTCATCTAGGTATAGCTCAAATAACATGGTTCATAATCACTACCTAGAGGAAGCTAAGAAAAAGACCCAAGAAAGCAGTACGAATTCAGACTCTAGTGTGATGCCTTCTGCTAGATCACAAAGCACAGCTAATGGTAGCTAACCAAAACCTAAGATCAATAACCAAAAGTCTAGGAATTGGCCTGCATCTAAGACTAGCTAAGTCACGACAAAGACTCTGCCCATAGCAAAACACTCTAGGAATTTTAGAAAATTTTCTGACTCCAAACATTTTGTTTGCTCAACATGTAAGAAATGTATCTTTAATGCAAATCATGATTCTTGTGTAACAAAATTCCTGAATGAAGTCAACTCACGTGCTAAGGTTCCATCCAATAAGACAACGAACAGAAACAAACCCATAGACCAAATCAGTTTTGCAAAGAAACCAGAAAGACAGATCCCAAAAGGACATAGGTTTTCAATCAAAAAGACTTCCATTATGCATGAGAAAACAATGACTCCTAGATCTTGTCTTAGGTGGAAATCGACGGGTAAAATTTTCAAGACAGTTGGTCTTAGGTGGGTTCCTACTGGAAAGATATTCACATCTAGCACAACCAAGGTTGACAGTGAACCCCCAAATGGTTCAAATGAGGATATTACTAACCCATATGAATGCAAAAAAACTCTTGATGTCAGTGCAAGCACTCTTAACTTAAGTGCAGGTACATATTTCAATCCTAAAAAGGAAGGATTTAGAGTTTGGTTGCTGAAAAGACTGATATCTCATAAACCAGGGCTTCAAGGAATTCTGATCTGATGAACAAGCAATGACGTCTGTTCACATCAGTTCAGGCCTCGCTCTTCAACGACAAAATGACGTCTGTTCACATCAGTTCAGGCCTCGCTCTTCAATGACATATGGCGTCTGCAAACAACACTTCAAGCCCCGCTTCTCAAAGAAAATAAAGGTGTACACTTCAGTACGCTTTATCTTCGGAAGAAGAGAAATCTTCTTGTGTTTGACCATTCTTATCAACATGATTCATGCTTTTTCTATTCTTGTTCTGCTATCAAGTGGATCAACGTACCTTAGATTGTATTTTTATTCACTTGTTCAATCAAAAATGGCAACCTTATATGCAATTTTTGAGGGGGGAAGTGTGAATTAACTACATGTTGATTGATGTTTAAAAAATAGTCATATGGCTCCTGCACACATCAGTTCAGGACCCGGTCCTTAACTTTTGACTCCTTGAACAATCAGTTCAGGACTCGTACCACAACCTCCTTCTCTAACACCTAATGTTCCACCAACAAAAGAATGACTGGGATTTGTTATTTTGCCCTATGTTTGATGAGTACTTTAATCCTTCACCAAGTGTTGTTCAACATGTTCTTGTAGCTGTTGTTCAAGAACCTGTTGTTTCAACCGGTACACCTTCATCAAGAAGAATTGATCAAGATACACCTTCTACAAGTACCTCACAAACCACTCAAGAAGAACAATCTCATGTTATTCCTACTAGCGTTGAAGACGATGATCATGGTAGTGAAGTTGCATACATGGATAATGATCTGTAATTTGGTCTTCCAATTCTAGAACCTGGTTCTGAAGAATCCTCTTCCCGAATTGTTATCCCAACCAACGTGCATTCAGTAAATCAACCACAAGAGCACATCAAAAAATAGACCAAGGATCATCCGCTTGACAAGATTATTGGTGATCCTTCCAGACCGGTATCCACAAGACTCCAACTACAAACCGAAGCCCTGTTCTGCTACTATGATGCTCTCCTCTCTTCAAGTGAACACAAAAGTTATAAAGATGCATTAACCAAATCCTGTTGGATTGATGCCATGAAGAGCTCCATGAGTTTGAACATTTGGAGATTTGGAAGCTAGTACCTCGTCCAGATCAAGTGATGATTTTTACCTTGAAGTGGATTTATAAGGTGAAATTAGATGAACTGGGAGGTGTTCTGAAAAACAAGGCAAATCAAGGAGCAAAAGGAAAATGGAGTGGTTGAGCTTTACTTCGTCGGTACAGAATTTCAGCTGGCAGATATCTTCTCCAAACCTTAGGACAAGAAAAACTTGAATTTCTCATGAAAAAGGTTGGAATGCAAAGCATGTCTCCGGAAACGATGAAAAAGCTGGCGGACGAAACTGAAGAGTTATGGTGGTATCTCTTCATGTATCATATGTAAATATATAAAACCAGAAAAACACAAAAAGATTTTCATTTTTTTATAAAACTTTTCAAAAACAAAATACAAAAATATAAAATCAGAAAATACCAAAAATATGTTTTTCATGACATGTCTTCTGGCATCGATAATATTTACGGCGTTAGAAATGTCATTCAATAATGACACGGTGCTGTAAATAAAGTTCGAACAGAAGTTTCAAATGTTTTTCAAAACATGTCAAAAATGGCTTGCTATTATTTCTGATATGCAACCCGGTTTTCAAAATGAGGAAAGCACGTCGCCAAAAAGACGGCTGTTCCTAACAACGGGTGATTAAGTTCTCCCGGGCATGGATTACGTCATATCCGTGCACCCTCGATCTAATGTACGCTTCAGTGCATTATTTCTTGATAAAGAAGAGAAGTCTTCTTTTTAACCAAATAATTTTTCTTCTATGATTCTTCAAAAATTATTTGTGTTAACCATGGTGGAAAAGGTGTTGTCTTTCAAAACTTAATCAGTCATCTAAGTCTCTCATCAGAAAAAGATTTTAAAAGAATTTTCTATCACTCAAACAATGTCTACAGCTCTTTAAATAGAAAACGGGACATTATTTGAGGGGGAGAAATGTGCTAATAATTCTTTCAAAATGATCTTTTTGAATAATCAAGGATTTTGAATAATCAAGGAGTAAACGGAAAAGGTTTGACAATAACTAATCATGATTTAAAGGGGAGTTAATTAATTTTAACTCATTTAGACTTTAGATGTTATGTGATTCAACCTTTAGGACTTAGAATGAAACATATGGCAATTAGGTACTTACCTCGTTTAACGTACATCAGAAAGGTTCTAGATTGCTAAGTGGTATATGTTTTATAACCCGAACGATTTTTTCTCAAAATTATTGATTTCATAAATCAAGTTCGGGTTAATCATTTGAAAAGTGTACTAATCAAATCAGAATCAATTTTCGACAACTCACAAAAGATTTTTCAAGAAATCTCGGACCACTCGAATAAATAAATAGATCTTTTAAATAGATATAGGGTCTTTGTATCGAGGGGGAGAAAGTGTTTTCGAATTATCTTCAACCAGGTCACGGTAATTATATGGAAAAAGTTTTTAAATTATTAGACAATAATTTGAGGGGGAGTTTTTATCTCAAGGGCTTCATTGTCATAAAATTGTTGTTAACTTTAGAGCTTAAATATAATTCAAGACTAGTGACTTAGGCTTATAACTACACTCGATCAATATTGCCAAACCTACATAGTTTTTAAAATGCTTCCTGCGTTTGCTTCTGTCTCACATAATCTGCGCAATGCTTCGGCGCTTAGAAGCCTTGAAGTTGAAGATATGTTTCTGATTCGATTAGTATTTCCCCTATCAGTTAATCTCTAAGCTTACTTTCAAAGGAGTATAATGTATTGTCAAAAGAGGTACACATAGGTTTGATAAGTATGATGATACCTTTAGATAGTCATTATCCTGCAGGAAGAATAGGTATTACACCCTTCACACTCTCAGCCTCTCGCTGTTGTCTTTACCCGGTGTTATCCATCTTAGCCGCACTATTTAGCCGCCGGATTCATCTGTGATACCCAACCTCCCGTGCCCCCGCCTCAGCCGTCTCACATCTCCCGGGGTTTCAATTTCTATCATCACTATTCTTTTAAGGAGAAATACGATCATCAGGGACTTATTGACTTTGATTTATGATTTCGATATTTGTGTACTTCGAATATTTTTTGTGTCTTCTCAAGAAAGGATTGCTGGTTCGGGGGAAAGCTAAGACAACTTCCATCTGGAGAGTATCGAGACGGACTACAGATTGCTAACATGGACAAACTGACTATGCCACTTTAAGTGTAAATATTTCAGGTCCTGTCTCATACACAATCTTGTACATCGATAAGTAGTGTGGTAATCAGTGTTATGTGTCAGTTTAATGAATTTTTCATGAGTTTCTCGTTAAACTCCAAATAATTTATAAACTCATCATAACTGACACTAACAGAGTCCCTCATTAATTGAGGGGGAGCATTTATAGGTTCCAATATCGGCTTGTATTTAATCAGACCACATTTTCTCCTAAATTTTCTAACATATTTAAATCAATTGAGATCCTAAATCTCAAAGGGTTTGAAATTTTTGATCAGGGGAGAGAATGTGATTTAAATATTAAATCTGATAAAAGTGTGATCTATTAAGACTCAAGCATTTCTATCCTCCCTTCATGGTGCACAAACAATTTCGAATATCGACGCACATGTTGAGGGGGAGCAGTTTCATAAATAATCAAAACAGTAGATTGTGTTTAAAATATTAAATCTGATAAAAGTGTGCTCGCATCCCTTCCTCTAAAGACTCTAGCTCCGAGCGCTCAGCCCCCCTATCCTCTCCTCCCTTCATGTGCCAAACAATTTCGAATATCGACGCACATGTTGAGGGGGAGCAGTTTCATAAATAATCAAAACAATCAAGATACAATGGCTTTGATATCTATATCACAAGTACCTTGATTGATTTTCAAATGGTTTTATGGCAAAATGAACAGTACCGAAAGACCGACCCTGTATTTACTTTATCGGAGTTATAAGGATGGTAAGGTTAGGTACTCGTTCCTACGATCCCGCCAGAGCCGGAGGGATCTACCCAGGGACAATCCACTAGTTAGTGTAGAAGTCCTTAGGTATGATTACAAAAGGAGTTATGTGAGAATAAAGGAATAGTGTGGACTGAGATGGAGCTAGTACTGGAATAAACCCAACAAGGTACTAGTAATGAAGTCTTGGTAAGCACTAAAGGGGTTGAAGAATGAAAAAGAAATCTTAAGATAAAGGGTGAAAAGAAAGCAGCCCTCCTTAAACATTAGGCAGAAACCGGGTCACTACATATGCTGTCAGAATCACATGGTTGATTGCTGACATTGAAGATAAGTATCATGGACCCAGTGATACGCTGCACAACCCTCCCTAGCCACTCAAGATCCCTTAAAGGATTCTTGTTTCATTTCTCACGAAGTTCAATACATTGCTATCGTCTATCTCACTCCGATTTAGATGATATTGAAAAGGTGACAGTCTGCTTTAGCCTCCGACTACTAAATACCAAAAATGCACTATTGAGTCTAGAGCCATGAGATCATCCTTAAATCTCATTAGGACACTAATACAAACTATGCTTGTTCATCACACTATTTGATAACAAGTAAAGATCTTAAGAGTCCTACACATTATCCCCGTGGGTATTGCCAAAACATCCGAGTGATATGAAAGTACTCATAATGAAGATAGAAATCCTTCTAGAGCCAACATCAAACAAGCGGAATATATACTCAGAGTCCTACACATCATCCTTGTGATTTTGCCAGAACATCCGAGTGATACTTATGTATTCACAATGAATATGGAAATCCTGCTTGAGCCAACATCAAACAAGCTCATGGTAGGTGACTTGTGAGATCCTTAAATGGATCAAACTTGTGACACTGGACATCGAATCGGTCCAGACTCTTGATTTGACGATTGAATAAGTTTGATAAAATCTTAACATTCTCGATGTGTCACAAAATCAATTTCTCAAGTGACACGTCGATTGATTTTCAAATCAATTTTACTCATCAATCGGTAAGACAGTAACTAACCGATTTACTCTTATCGTGCTGTCTGCTTTGAGACGTTCCGATAAAGAGAACATGCAAGTATGATGATTCTGATGGTTGTATATTAGATGATCCGATACTTATACTGGAAATCCTGTCAAGGAGATTCTTCTTAAGATGAATCTACCTGATCACAGGTCGGTCCTCACGGATCCGGAGGTTAATCCAACCAGACTCGGGCGAATGACAAAGCCATATTCGTCCACAAGCTTTATTGCTAACTGTTTTATTACAGGTTCATGTAAAGATGGAGATGGAGATACCTCGTTCCAGTGGAGTCAATTCACAACCCTATGCTCACACTTAATGTTACTAATCAAAGACATCATGATAAATGAAAGACCTACAACACAGCTTCCGCAACTCTGATGAGTATCATCATGATCCAGAAAAGTGTGAGCATGCGGGTCCGAAGGTCACAACATCACATGAAGGCAATACTCCACAACAAGGATGATTAAGAGATTTACTGTAGATGATGATCTCAAAGAAAGCTCAAAGATCACACAAGTCTAAGGAACAACGCTCAAAGATCACTACTTGCAGTACAGAGACTAATCTTGAAGAATCAAGAGACTACGAGCCAGAGTCAAAGATCAATTCAAAGATAGCTAGGATTCAATTTGTATTTTTTGGGGTGACCTCCCTTAGGGGGAGATTGTTAGGATTATGAAAATCCATGTAAAAGACTCGGTCACCCCGTGTAATGTCTAGCATAGGTTAGCTCGTAGCCTTAATATTAATCGTATGACTTATGGTGTTGGGCCGGGTCTTTACCCACATGTTAGCCCACTCCATAGCCCACTTAGGGGCACAAAACTCATGTATATATACCCCTTTCCAGCCATGGGAAGGGGTTGGTTGTTCATTTGATAATACACACACTTAAGGTGTTTTCTCTCACTAGACTAGTTACTTTCTCTCTCTAAAAATTCGGCCAACCCATCATTCCTAAGCTTGTGTTATGATTTCCAGTATACTACAATCTAGATCCATTAAGTGTATCTTTGTAGGATACCCAAAGGAAACGACAGGTCACTACTTTTACTACCCACACAAGAACAAAATACTTGTTGCTCGAAATGCTGAGTTTTTTGAGAATGATCTCACCTTACAAGAAGCAAGTGGGAGTAACGTAGATCTTGAAGTAATTCGAGATGTGGATACACAACCTTCTCAAAATACTAGCGAACGTCACGATGAGGTTGAACATGAAAATGCCAAACCATCAAGTGATATAGTTCACATTCGTAGATCCATAAGGATACCTTAATCACCTAGTTGATATGGTTTTTATGTCGATGCTGAGGAACATAAATTTTAAATAATTTGTGCCACACCTTTTACTCTAAACTCGTCTGGCTCACCGAATATATTTGAAGTGATTGTAACATGTTAAGAGAATTTTAATGTAATCTGATTGAATTCTAATCATGATAATAATAAACTATTAAAACAATAATTAGGGGTGAGAACAAAAACCAAAACGCCGAATCGAAACCGAAAAAGCTGAAAGAAAACTGCACTGAAAAACCGCACCAATTGAAAAACTGACGGTAGCATTTTTTTTCTTTTGAAAAAGCCGAATGTGTGGGGCTGTTTTTGGTTTCATATGAAAAACTAGACCACAAAAATTGCCTTACCCCACGTTTATCTATCTTATGAATTTTATAAAATATTTGCCATGTGCAAAAGATTTTGAAACTTGCTTTAATATAAGACTTGTATACTTAGGGGGTGCTTGGTTCATTTTAGGTAATAGCAAAGGGAATAGCAATGAGAATACTAAGGAATATAATGGGTATTATCATTATAATTTATTATGCTTGGTTAATTATGTGCAAACACTAACCCACTCCTAAACCATAATACTTTATATATTTGATTTTGGTTGATATCACAAGCACCTTCAAATTATTGTACAATTTTCTTTGTGTATTAACATTAAACAATAGAAAATAACAATATTATATATAAAAAATTTGCAATTTTTGTTGGTTATGAAACTTTTTTATTCTCGTATCCATTATATATCAATCAAATTATCTTTTTCTAAAATATGTATGAGCAGAAAGATTGGTGCTGCAACAAATCGTACGAAGTTCTTTTTTCTTTAGGTATAAAGATAATGTTTTCTATAAAATTAAAACAAAATAATTAATATTAAAATAAAGGTAGAAAGTTGAAAAAAATAAACGTGGGACTAGATATAGGAGATAAAAAGAAGGAAAAAAAATAGCATAAAAATGGATTACTTGGTTCATTACCCCCAAATTATAAAGGAATAGCGGATTGCCCAATAGTGGGTAATGGTTCATTGCATTATACCAAACCAACCACCTATAATCATTTTCATTACCATTCCTTACCCCCTAATACCTCTAATCAAGCACACCTTTAGATTTTTTAGACTATTTCTCATATATCTTTTGATGTCAACTCTTTGGTGATTCATATATTTCTTGATTTATAGCTTCTTATATATATCGTTGTGTTTCATATTGCGTTTTAAATCCGTATGCTTTCATTAATCTTATTTGAAATCTATCTTCACACTATATGGAAACTTGCAATTGTTTTTTATATTATTATTATTAGTTGACGAAACAAATTAAAGTTGTGATGATGGGTCATAACCTTTGATTTAACTAAGTGGATAACTTAAGAGCTAAGAAAAGCCGTAGAGAAAAACAAAACCCACTAATTTGTAGAAAAAACCAAAAATCCAAAACCAAAAAAACCAAATCGAACGGTTTCCGAATTTTAAGACTATGTTTATTCACAACCCAAGTTTTCATTAAAATATTATTTTCTTACTCATTCATCTATACAACTAATACATACAACTAATTATAACTTTTTTACCATTTATTAACAACTCAACCCAACCTAAAATATAATATTAATTTTGTTATATTTAATAAAAAAGTGTGAGAGAGAGAAATACATAAAATAAAAGAGTGTGTGAAAGAGAAATATATGAAAGATTAATTATAATAAATGAAAATGTTTGATTGACTATATATTAAAGGATGGAATCATGATTTGAAAATCATAATATGAACCGTGAACTAATATTGCTTTCATTTATCTCCTTTTATTAAGATATTGTTTTTTTTTCCTTTTAGTACTTCAACCGGTTTGAAGAAATCGTTGATAAACATAATTTAAAAACTAATAATTTCGGTTTGAGTTTTGGGTTTTTTTTGCAAAAACACCTCAATATCACCCCTTTGTCAATAAATATAATATTAATTATTTATAAATAATGGTGCCTTAATTATAAAATCTTAAATTGCAACGTAAATCAAAACTTTTCATGTAACATGAATCCTTCACCTGATGTAACTAAAGTGACTTAATTACAATTACATTATAAACCAAACAATCTACGTCGTATAATCTGAATTATAATATATTTTTTTCATTCTGCAAATAAAACAATTATGTAATGTAATCAGATTACGATACATCAAATTACATTATCAGAAACAAAGACGCCTAAGTTAAAAGGAAACACAAGTTTTCTTGGGTCCTAAAAGGATGAAGATGTGTCATTTTGTTGTGTTGTATGTTTCTGTAGAGCAAGGCTGATCACGGTTCGAACTGAAAACCGATTTCGTCTAAAACATGGGACAAAGAAGCGAATCAAAATGTTCGGTCCATGTCCGAGTCGGTTCGGTCCGGTCTAACAAAGCATAATGGTAAACCGAACCGGATCATTACCGAATATGAGAAAAAGTACGGACTGACGATCGAACCGAAATATGTTCGGTTCAGTCCTCAGTTCAATCCGATCCGCAATCCATTATGCTCCGATCTAATTGGTTCGGTTCGATTTGATTTTTCAGTTCAGTCCGACCTGTGATCCATTATGCTCGGCTCTAGTGCAGAGTAGCTGTCAAGGCAGGTAGTAAAGCCCATACATAAGGCTAGACGGTATGGTGGTGGGTTTAGCCAAACTCACCTAGGTGACTTTACAAGTCACGCACGACTTGTCATCTCACCCTAAAAATGACTTTTGCCACCTTAGTTTTGCTAGATGAGTTTTGGGCATTTTTTGTGTCAATTAGGTGGGTTACTCACCTCACGGTGAGTTTTATTTTGTGGGCCAATTTCTTTTTAATTAATATATTTTATTTTGTTGTGAGTATGTGTAGGTATTTAGTGGGATATATTTTATATAAAATGAGTATTTTAATGAAATGTGAGTTTTAGTTGTAAGATGAGTTTTTATTACGGTTGAAATGTGAGTTGTAAGATGAGTTTTATTTAAATAGAGAAAGCTGATGTGGCGCTGACGTGTCACGTGACTTTGTTACCACCGTACAATCCAGCCTAACCCGAACCAAAACCATGAAAGAAGAGTGACTAGTCGGGTTGTAAGGTTGACCAAATTCGTTATCAACATCTATCTTCTTCTTCATCATCTTCATTTAGAATTTTTTTTGATTATATATCCAGAAAAGATGATGATGATGATGAACACCACTGTTATTCATAATCATCAGTCATTGTCTTGGACTATTGGTGGTTCCTCAGTCACCAATGTCTACTTTTCCGAAACATTGTGTTTGTACTTGAATTTCTTTATAAAGTGAATTTTCAATATTTTATTCTGTTATTGAATTTAAGAAGAAAAAAAAGAAGGCATTAACACACTAATAACATATATGCAACATCGTAATAATAATCAAGATTAGATGATGTTGCCTTAATAAAATGTATGCATCATTTATTTTTATTTAGATGTGTGGTATAGTATATTTTTTTACTATCATCTAAAAAATCTATGTTATATACGTGTTGGATGAAAAATCGAAAGTATGTGTTCAATTCAATGATTAGCCCTTTAATAAAAATGTTAATGCGGTAAAACACAACGTTTTAAAATTACTTAAATTTGAATTGATTTTTTTACGACTTGGTATAAGTGTTTAATATATCTCTTAAGAAGATTGTAAATGTTGTTATATAAGAAGAAAAAATATTCTAATATGTGATATATAGCAATCTTTGCTAAATGATACTTTTGTCATTTTTATGTAAAAGTATAAATTAAAGCTTTTCAATATTAGATTTGTTGTTGCTTAAGCATACGGGGAAAAAAACCATCTCCCTTGGACTTTTCATCTGAGTTCCATCTAATTTTAGGGATAATCAATCAAAGCTGAAAATAAGGCATCTTTACAAGAGTGTGCCACAATAGTGGTATTTCCCTCCCATCGTCTTTTTCATGATGATCTATTTAAGAGAAAACTTAACTAATCAAGACTCGTAAAATCTCGCTATAATATAATGCACCTCAAGATGCATAAATAAATAAATAAGAATATAAGCGAGTTCGGCTCATAAATTTTTTTTTTTTTTTTTTTTTTTTTTTTTTTTTTTTTTGTTTTGTGTTAAGTTGAATTAAAAGATAATATCTAACGTGGAAAGATCCGTATATTTATGTCAAAATCTAAATGAAAGATTTGACATCAAAGCACCAAAAAAAAAATTCTCGTAAATCGAGCACATTTTTCGCAATATTTGCGTATTACCGTCTGAATGATAAACAAGAAAATATGCGAGGAGAATGGTAATGCCCCCGTATATGCTCATATATCGAGAACATCTTTGAATGAAGTTCTTTAAATAAAGCAATGGGTATCTTTAAGAAACCGATAAACCCGTTACTAAATTGCTCACATATCACTTCAACTGAATCTGACTCAATAACGATGATCATTGTAGATATCGGATTATGACGTGTGAAATAATTATTATCGTTTTAAATTCAAAGAACTTGTTTTCAACCTCAAAGTTGTAAGATTAAAGATGATAATCACGTATAGATCTCCATTCCTCATTGAATAGATGAATAGATTCATCCCTTAAGTGAATGGATATAAAATGATAAATCTAAAAACTTCATTCCTCAATGATTGTAATAATGTAATGAATATGGGCAAGGTAATATGAACAATGACAACCACTATAGGCAAAATAAATACGAAAAGGAGCAAACAAAAATGTGATTTTGCAAAAATGCATATGATGTATGCAAAATACAAGTGTGCAAAGATATTACACAACTATATTAATAGATTTAAGAATCTATGCTAACTACATATTTACTCTGTACTAGAAATATAAAAATGTCATAGAGAAACAAAGTTAAATAGTACAGATGCATTTATTTTTTTGTATCTGTTCCGACATTCAGTATATAAAATTAGTAAAAGCTAATCAATGCCATAACAAATTTATGAGCAATAATTACAATATTATTTTTGACATGAACGTTCTAAACCATCCCGATCAATAATGATGCCGAAAACATTACAGAAGAAGTTCTTCAACTAAATGTTATCTCTCAAAAAAATAAAGTTGATTTATTTCATCTAACAACTAGATTGGACTTAATCCTCAAATAATCTGGAAGAAAACACGTGGGATATATGTCGGCATACAATTCCATTGTATTAACCATTTAGAGTTTAAAATCGATGCATCGTCTGAACGGTCATTAAATCGCAACCTCAAGTTTACATGATTCATGGCTCAATGCGAGCCTAACATTCCAGATTAAGTATTGTCATGCAATGAATATGACGAAGAATTACTTCTAAATTATTCAATTAAAAAGAGATAAAAACGTGTGTTGTTGTAGGGGGCAAAATTATAATATGTAGCAATCTACAAAAATTACATCATGCCAATATGTTATATATAAATCTCCTTTTTAAAAATATTTTGGTTATAAACCAAGCATATCCCATTTCAGTTTTTTTTGTGCAAATTACTCCACCTAAATGCACATATACGGGATATAGAAGAAGGATAATTCCTTCAGGAGGAGAGAAGTAGCTGCAAATTAAGAATGAATTATCATATTCTATTGATCCTCGAAAGAAATTTTATAGATAATCTAATAACCATACAAAATTTCAGCTACTCATGCTCTGATTATATGTTGTCCCTTAAGGACACTATTATGACATGCCTCAAGCATGGTAGACAAATTGATCCAATAAAAATCCTCGATGAAAAATATGGAGCGATAACAAGATGGTAGTTTCGAGGTATAAAAGACCCTGATAGTCCTCATAAAGAGACACTAGACATGAATTGTTTCAAAGAACCTCAGATAGCTAGTGAGATCGTCAATAAATTCTATCTTGTCCTTGAATTAATGGAACTCGAAAACAAAACTACGTCCGATATTTTGTCTACATACAATGTTCTTGCTGCTATAGCATGATGAGGATACAGAATGCGAACTAATATCCAAATATAGCTAATGAAAATGTGGCCAACATAAAACGACACAGTATCTGCAAATACTAAAACTAATGGCGAAACGTGAAGTTCCCATAACACATCAATGTGTAAAATCTATTGGAATACATCGGTTTTTGTGTGAAACTGAAATAATAATAGCTCTAAAGTTATGTGCTTTAAAACTTGAGTTTGAAATAATTAAATTCACAAAACAATCAGATGATAATTACAGAAGAGTAATTATCTCGATGTGGATGTAAATACTTATTGATATTTATGAGACAAGTGATTTAATTTTTCCCTTAAAATAGAATTTTTATAGCCACCCTCATATACTAACGAAGGGATATGTAATGCTACAATCATATGCATCACAAAATTCAACTTCGTGAGAAACAATTAATAAAGTTCTCAATAACTTTAATTGATCTAATTGAATGAATCCTTATATGGATAAAAATCATTTTGGACGCATCTTATATAAATTGTTTTTGCACATGTCTCTAAGAAATGAATGATCCTAAGTACCATACATAAGTGCAATTGAGGTTTTGATGTTAATTGTGATTATATCGACCATATAGTGTATTTTCTCTTTAATCTTTGTAGACACATTGTACATACTTTCTAACAAATCATTGATATTGGAATTGAAGAACTACACATATATTTGTATCGATTGCAGGACTTATCATAACATCAACAATTTGTGGACTTCATTACAATTGTCGTCAACAAAGTATTTGACAACTCGTCAGAAGATAGCATGCGATGCTTGAAATATATACATTAAATTGAGGAGGAGCATTATGCGCGCTGCACTCTTTTCCTTCATCAAGTTTTTATCCCATTGGGTTTTTCTTGATAAGGTTTTTTATGAGGCAGTATATACTGTATGATAAACGGTGAATATCCGAGGAGGAGTGTTGTAAAATAATACTAAGGGCTTATGTAATTCACCATCAATCTCAACCGCCCTTTTAGGTTTTACATGTATTTATCATCCTAAAAATACTCTGATACTGTAACCTCTTGGATTTGATATACTGAATAAGAATTCTCCATTCTCCCCATTCTTCCCTATTCTTGTGTTCTTGATCTTTACATTATAACATGTTTATATTATATATTATTAGTTGACGTATCACATTTAAAGTAGGTAATGATGGGTCATCAACCTTTGATTTAACTAAGTGGATAACTTAAGAGCTAAGAAAAGCGTTGAGAGAAAACAAAAACCACTAATGTTAGAAAAAACCAAAAATCCAAAACAAAAAAACAAACCGTACGTATTTTCCGAATTAAGACCTATTTGTATTCACAACCCCTCACAACCCAATTTTTAATTAAAATATTATTTTCTTACTCCACTTATACAATTAATACATACAACTAATTCTAACTTTTTTACCATTTATTAACAACTCAACCCAACCTAAAATATAATATTAATTTTGTTATATTTAATAAAAAAGTGAGAGAGAGAGAAATACATAAAAAAAATAAAAGAGTGTGTGAGAGAGAAATATATGAAAGATTAATTATAATAAATAAAAATGTTTGATTGGCAATAAAGCTTGGAAACATGATTTGAAAATCATAATGTGAACCGATCGTGAACTAATATTTGCTTTCATTTATCTCCTTTTATTAAGGTATTGTTTTTTTTGTCCTTTTAGTACTTCAACCGGTTGGAGAAAATCGTTGATAAACATAGTCTAAAAACCGATAATTTCGATTTGAGTTTTTGTTTTTTTTGCAAAAACACCTCAACCTCACCCCTTTGTCAATAAATATAATATTAATTATTTATAAATAATGATGCCTTAATTATAAAATCCTAAATTGTAACGGAAATCAAAACTTTTCATGTAACACTTCACCTGATGTAACTAAAGTGACTTAATTACAATTACATTATAAACCAAACAGTCTACGTAGTGTAATCTGAGTTATAATTTTTTTTTATTATGCAAACGAAACAATTTATGTAATGTAATTAGATTATGATTATATCAAATTACATTATGAGAAACAAACATGCCTAACTTAAAAGGAAACAAAAGTTTTCTTGTGTCCTAAAAGGTTCGGTCCATGTCCGAGTCGGTCTGGTCCGGTCTAACAAAGCATAATGGTCGGTTTTGTACAAAACCGAACCGGATCATTACCGAATATGAGAAAAAGTGCGGACTGACGATCGAACCGAAATATGTTCGGTCCGGTTCTTGATTCAATCCGATCCGCAATCCATTATGCTCCGATCTAATTGGTCCGGTTCGATTTGATTTTTCAGTTCAGTCAATCTTGATCCGTTATGCTCTGGGGGCTCTAGTGCAGAGAAGCTGCCAATGCAAGTAGAAAGCCATACATATCCTAACCAAAACCATGAAAGAAGAGTGACTAGTCGGGTTGGTTGGTTGACCAAATTCGTTATCAACATATATATCTTCTTCATCATCTTCATTTAGAATATTTTTAGATTATATATCCAGAAAAGATGATGATGATGATGAACACCACTGTTATTCATAATCATCAGTCATTGTCTTGGACTATTGGTGGTTCCTCAGTCACCAACTCCTCCCCCTTTCTCCTCAATTTTAACAACAAGAACAAGAACAAGAAGAACAAGTTTCAATGTTGTTGTGTTTCAGCTTCTCCTTCTCAATCAACAACAACGTCAGTAGTCAGTTTAGATAAGAATCAGAATAAGCCTTCAGCTGGTGAGGTGGCAAGAACCATCATGGAATTATCCTCTATTGGCACCCTTTCTTCTATTACTAATAATAACCTTTCTTGTGTTGGTGTTCGTTTTGCTGTTGATCCCGAAAATGGTTCCCCAATTGTTTCCTTAAATCCAAGTATTCATCTTCATTCTAATAACAACATCACCTCCACCATTAATGTTCAGGTATTTATATTTATATATATATAGGAGGTGTTTGTTTCGGCATATGTCGGCTTATGACCTTATTTGATTTCGTCTTATATTTCATAACCCCCAATTTTCCGGCTTATTTTCAGACTTGTGGGCTTATATAAGTTTATTCCGATATGATAAGCTTATAATAAGCCCGGAAATGGGAGCTTATGAAATATAAGCCGAAATCAAATAAGCTCATAAGCCGAAACAAACACCACCCCATATTTTCCTTCCTTTTTTCCTGTCTTGCTACACCATCTTATTTCATTTTCGTTATTTATTTAATTGATTGAGCAGTTAGAGCAATGCGGAGGATTGCGAACCACTCAATGTACTATCCATGGTTCCCTCCACACTCCCACCACCCCCAATCATCTCAATGTAAGTATTATTATTATTATTATTATTATTATTATGGCTAGCTTTTAACCCCCCCATTGCATTTTTTAGGGCTAAAACCTATTTTGTTTTTAAATTCCTAGAGTTTTGCGTTAGATTAAATGTTGTGAGGGGTGTTTGGATTAGCTTATTTTCCGACCTTATGGCTCTATTTGAATTTCAAAAAGCTAGTAAGCTCGCTTTTTGGGGTTTGTCAACTTGAGCTCCAACGAGCTCAAGTTCATAAATTTATAAGCCCAAAAAAGCGAGCTAACTTGCTTTTTCAAATTTCAAATAAGCCCATAAGCTCGGAAAATAAGCCAATCCAGACACCGCCTAAGGGGGTGTTTTGCTTAGCTTATGAATTGGGCGTATGCTTATGTTATATAAGCCGCTTATGGCTTATATATCATGAGGTCATAAGCTCTTGGTAAGTGTTTGGCTTAGCTTATCATGGTATATGGTAAAATGACAAAAAAAAAAGTACATGAACATTAAAATGGTGTAAAATTTAAATGAGGGTATAAAAGTCTTTTTATATAATATTCTTATATAAGCCCACCCCTCATATAAGCTCATAAGCCCAAATATATAAGCTTAGCCAAACATTTAATTAGGCTTATTTTTGTTATATAAGCTAATAGCCTCATAAGCCCCCTAACTAAGCTTAAACAAACACCCCCTAATACTATCATTCACAGAAGCTTCAAACGCTTTGGGAAAAAAGGTTCCGTGAGAAAGCCGAATCTCACTTCATTCACATTCTCCATGTCCAACGCGTCCTCCAATTAGACAACTTCACCCAGGTGGGTACCACTTATTATTATTTCTATCTCAATTTTCAACTACACCGCCTACACTAGCCCCACCTCACTTATGCAATGCAGGACGGTGTTTGGATTTCTTCTGACGACTATACACTCGCAAACCCTGATCCACTCCGAGAGTGCGCCCACCATTTAGTTCATGAGATTAACACACATAACAGGGAAGATGTTCTTCGCTTCTGCAACATCTACGTCGACTCCGATATCCAGGTTCACATTTCTTACCTCTTCATTACATGCTCACTTGTTATGCTTTCAAAACATAACCACCTTTGGTTTTTTCAGGTTGTCAGATGCAAGATGGGTGGGTACTGAACCGTTAGGCTTCGATGTACATCTCTACTCTCCCGAAAATGACCTCTTTGAGGTCCGCATCCCTTTCCCTAGAGAAGTTACAAACGAGAAGGGCGCAAAATCAGCTTTTAATGGTATGTCCCAGCAAGCATGGGAAGTCGAGAAAAATTACCATGCCCTAGAATTTCAAAAAGCATCATGAGAAGATAGCTTCAAACTTACTGTGAGCTAACGTACCGATGTCTGAAATTAAATTATGACTGGAACTTTCTATGGTCATCTGTGCCGACCTACTCTTTACAGGTAAGCTTATTAGCAAGAGTTAAGAGAGAAGCACATCTAAGCCCGGGTGCGTCTGGGTTTGAGGTTACCATTTTGTAAGATGTCCTCATTTTGTATTTTTGGATAGTTATACTAATCTATGAGAACAACTCCATGCTTTTGAGTGCAGCGATGTTTAGGATTTATTCTTGTATATGTATTTTTCTCCAGTTATTATTTGTTCTTCCCTTCAGAATTTGCCCACGATTCTTTCTATTCTAAGCCTCTCCACTTGATTTTGAAATGTTTTTTATGTGTGTTTTTTTCTTGGTGTTTGCTCTATATTGATTTTTTTGTTGTTGTTGTTTCTTTTTGTTGTTTTTTTTGATTGTGTGTGTTTGTGTTTGTTGATTTTATTGAATGTTGACTTTTTTTGCTTTGGTACTTTTTTGTTGGAGTTCTGTATTTTATTGATGTTTGATTTGTAGTTTTTATACTTTTTTGGGAAATTTGTTTTGTTTTTTTTTTGCTTGATTTTTTTTTTGATGTTTTTTTGCTTCTGTTTTTTTTTTTTTTTTTTTTTGATTTGTTTTGTTTGTTGCTGTTGTTTTTGATTCTTTTTTGATTGCTTTTTGATTTTTGTTCTTGTTAATCGTCTTGTCTTTGCATTTGTTGTTTTGTTTTGTTATTTTGATGATTTTTTTTTGTTTACTTTTTTGTTTGTTTTTGTTTTTGATTTGTTTTATGTTTTATTGTTATTTTTGTTTGATTTGTGTTTGTTTTGCATATGATGATTTTGATGATAGTTTTCAGCAGTATGTTCATATAAAGGTCTCTAGCGAGACTCTCCCGCTGCTGCTTGACTTTTTTAGAGCTAAGCCATTAGCCAGCTTATCAACTGTATGCATAAACCCTGAACACTCTCTCAATAATGAGAATTCTCCCCACTAAGGAAGTTAGCATGATGTCTATCACTATATGTCTGTCATGTACATTTTAGAACACCTGTTTACAGCATATTATTGGAAGCTAAATAAGGTATCAAGTTATTTTAGATGCATATACTGGCCATGCGGCCCATGTTAAGAGTTTGAAATACAACAATAACTTTTCATGTTTTGGTTCAACATGATACTAACTTCGCTCATGGTAATGATTGGTTATTTGGTAGTACTCCTGTCTTAATGTTTCTGTCAAGTTTTTATAGCTGTATGGTGGTTCAGTAATTTACCATTAGCCATAGGTGGCCAACCTGCCTTGTTTATTGGGTTATCTAGACGTCAAATGTTTATCATCCTCCTGTTCAGGTTTAGAATTGATTCTGTTTATTTACGATTATGCGTGCAAGTACAGTATAAGCTTGTTTTTATATGTACATAATAGATGTCTTTGTACTGCACTTGTGTCGGTATGTACAAAATTAAGTGCAAGTAAGACTTCAGATGTAAGCTGTAAGCATATGACATCAGTAGAGAAGCCTTGGAACATAAATTAGTCAAGCTACAACAGTTGTTGTGTGAGAAAGCGACCACTACAATGACACTTAATCTTACCCATCAAGTTTTGTACAGTTTTTTATTGGGCTTGCCATACCTTAACCAAATGTGGCTGAAGACATGCAGGTCAGCATATTCTCTAGGCTCTCAGCACTATATTTTACATATCTGTTAGGACTTAAACTAGGACTAGCACTGCCGTCCCCTAAGGCAAAGTACTTGGTTATGTAGCTCTTATAAACAGGGACTATGACTTGCAGTATCAGCTGGCAAGTTTTCCATCTCAAATCTCCATCACACAATACCCAACCTGATTGTTTTTTATACAGCTGATCAAATGCCTCATTGAATTCTTTAATTCTTTTCTTGGCATCTTTGTCGCTGTTTGTCAACAGGGTTGGAATCTTACTCCAACTGTTCTCTCAATTTAGAGTGCTTGCGTAGTATTCATCCGCAATATCGTGTCCGTTTTTTAAACCATGATTCCCTTTAGATTCCCCAAGTTGTGTACCCTTGAGATGTTTGCTCAAGTAGCAACTGTTGTTCATCAGGAAAATATAGAGAGTGATGCATCCTTCATATCTCTTTTGCCACGTCTCAAGTTGTGTTCCAGTGATTCTATTAGTTGTAAACCTCAACTGAAACAAGCCCCTTTCTGAATTTATTGGTATCATGGTACCAACTGCCATGGATTTCGAGAACTTGTTCCAGTACAGGTCTATAGTCATCATCAAGCAGCTCCTCAGAATATTCTGTAACAAAGGTTACCAGTCTTGGAAGTGTGCCGTTTAGGGGAGGATCTGTTAGCCTTTGGAGCTGAACTTGTGCTGAGAGGTCGCGGAAAATTTCACAAGCCCCATTGACAACCTTCCTGATGAGTTCCCTTGTCTGCGTTTGAATTTCTGAACAGGGTTTTCCACCAAAAATCCTATTGAAATCATGTCTCAGATTGTTGAGAGTGGCAAACACATCCAGCAGCTTGAATAGCTTGATTGCTTCTTTCTTACCCTTTGTAATGGTGTTCCCAAATCTAATAAACGACTGTATACCTGATTGGAGCGCAATCTTGGAGAACCAATCATTTTTCTTCTCATGGCCAAACACCTGGTCATATAACATGTACTCCAGCTCAAGCAGATGTTTCACTATAAACTCCAAATGCCTCGCCCATTCGTCAACGTAACCTTCTATCTCTTGCACGCTATCAAACTCTGATAATGACGACATGTCTAGATAATCTAGATCAAGACCTTGCAAAGCTGTTTGAACAATTGTGACACGAATCTTGACATATATCGACATGCACCGGTCCACGCGGTTGTCACTTGAAAAGCAAGCAACAATAGCTTTGAGGTTCTGGATGACATGAAAAGGCAAAGCCGATGCTGGTGATGTTACAGATACATCACTTTCCTCGTCTCCAAGAGAGCTTTATGGGAGGAAGAGATTGAATAAGGCACACTGTGATTCATCAAATATTTTCGAGTCTTTTCGAGTTCCCTAAATGCAACATCAAGAATTCCTTGATCTACAAGAGAACGCTTGTTCGGTTTCCTTTAACTCGTTAAGTAAATGCAGTGCCTTGCAAACAATAGAGTAATGAGCCACATCAATACCAACACCATCACTAACACACGTGGTGGCGTCAAAAATCCGTTTGACATCTTCCATCCACGTGATTGCTAATGTGCCAGGTTGTTGGTGAAATTTAAGCGCTCTGTCAGGCTAGCGTTTAGAGAGAGAGATGGAATTGAGGGTCAGAATAGAATGGCGAGGCGGAGACCAATCTCAAGTTCATCGAACTACTGGTAGACTTGACAGCCGCCCATAAAGCGGTGGAAGTGCCACGAGTACATGGTCCGTGATTCCGAAACTGGGCACTCTAGAGCAATGTCTCTAAGAGCGGCTTCCAAAGACGGAAATGTGTGGTTGATACGAGAGACATTGGCCGAAGTTTTGTGAATTTCGAAGTCTAATTGTCTGGATTGGTGTAGGGTGGTGTTGAGAAGATCTCTAGTGTGCATGAGATGTTCCATGACAAGTTAGTCAAAATGAAAGATTGATGAACATGTGATGGTCAAGACATAGGTTAAATGTTACACAGGTTTCTTGAGAAGGTGGTGTAAAATTGTGTAATTTCTTCACCAAACACACCAAATGAAGTCTAAAAGATATTCAAACCAAACTTCACTGCTAAATTCTTCCCATGTCTTTACTCATACTCTTCTTGTCTTGGTTTTTACTTTTTCCCACCAACTCTTATAACTCTCCCCCTTTGACAACGCAAACACTTCTCTTTTTGCCTTTTTGGTATTTCATTTAGAAGCCTTAAAGTGTGTGTTTGCTTGGGTTTAGACTCGTTTTCATTTTCAATACGCCTGAACTTATTCATGAAACTAGCATCTTAATTGGCAGAGTCGTCTTTGAGAGTGTATAAAGTAAAAAAAATTAAGGCCCCAAAATTTATCCCGTTAACAAATATAGAGTAAATATCATAAATGAGTAATATGACGTTTAGATAACTAATTGCATTATGTGTTATAAAAAGTAACATTTTATATATAACATTTCTTATCCAAAGATCTTATTATGTAATTTCGTCCGGGGCCTTAAAAATTTTCGAAAATTTAAAGACGTCCCTGTTTATTGGCCGAGTTAAATTCGAGGATTATGGCGTAATTTTGGAGATTGTTTTCAAGGAACAGGCTTAATTTGGCATGTGTTCATCTGAATTGAATCAAACTGACACAGCATCTTTGGTTTGATGCGATAGTTTTATTACACGACTTAATTAGGCCATTTAGTATTAAGAACCCACATCAGTCATCGGAAAAATCCTTTCTTTATCGGACACATCAGCGCCACATAAGTTTTATCTCTCTATTTTTCACCCTCACTCCCTCTCACTTTTCACCCACATCAATGGAAGTATGAAACCACCCTCACTAGTCAAACCATTTTTTTACTAGGCGAATACCCGTGCACGCACGGAAAATCTCTAGCGGCCGATAATTAACGATATGCAATATTGTGGTAAGTTTTTCGTGTAACGTGCAAAATAGAACGGTACACAAAAACTTAAAGATAGTCCACAGTTACATAGGAATCATATATTGTTGTAAATTTTTCTTAATCTCATAAACTTAAAGATAGTCCAGTCACACAGAATAATTTATGTTATTGAGCACCTTGCTAAGTTTTGGAGTAAGATTTCAATGTATTGGTTGAGTTGCTAAGATTCATTAAGTTATTTGTTCAACATATTTTGACTCCTTATGAAACTGTTTTTTATAAATGATGCATGTTACTATCACATGACTCCTTATATATTCCATGCTCAATTTGCTTTATTGTTAATATGCATATATTATTTCACAAGGAGCATTGTTGTCTACATTGTACATTATTTTTTTAGTACACTAGTACTTTTTTTTGCCAAATCCTTCACATGTAATTAACAATAAAGTCCTCGACAACAGGCACAAATATATCTTCATATTTTCACAAGGAGCATTGTTGTCACTCCAACGAGCTGAAGTTTTTTTCTTGCAATAGGCTGACATTCGAGGAACCAGTGAGGTATAACGTGTCTTCCATCAGTAATAAATTACTCTCATTCTGCATGTTTGGTAGTAAAAAGTTTCAAATGTATAAAAATAGTAATGTAATTTTACCTCCACTCCAACCAATTACATTTGGCTTTCTTGATTCTTCAGTTGGCCCAGGCTTCGCTGTGGGGCGTGGTTCTTATGGCGAATGCTTGCAGCTGTTGCATAGCATATCAGGTGTTAACAAAATGAGAGTGCTAGTATGGCTAGCTTTCCTAGCTTACATCTGTTTACAAAAGTGTGCACTGATTTCTAGTAGCTCAAATTTCAGTCGGTATACCTTTGTTTCACACAAATAACTCTCCCTCCTTGCGTGCCTTTTTCCTCTTTTTCACAATCCCTACCAATAATTTTCTCGACCTCCACACGTGCATCCTTCAAGTTAATTCCCATTGACTTCTAAACCTTGGCAGCAATACCAGTTTCTCACCAATAAGACCCAACAATATATGTTTTGTGCCCACAAAATTATGACCCAGACCATGCGCCTCCGCCATAATAACCTTTATAGCCTTTTTAGTGAACCGCTCAAACATAGCTTTTGGTACAACTCGACTCACCAGTGTTCTTCTAACAGAAGATGCTATAATTTTAAAATGAAAATCTACGACCGTCCTAATGATGTTGTCCAACGCATTGGACCCTCTTAA
>BQNB010056138.1:0-37308 GCA_026074375.1 Tanacetum coccineum | reverse complement strand
AGAAAAAGCCGGGGGGCGACGCGATCCACCAACGTGCGACAAGAAAAGCCGTCATCGAGCAGTGAATCGTTGGTAATATTCCAGCGAGGAATATACCAACGCTTGGCATCTTCGGAATCTAGGGCGGTCGTCTCATAGAACGAGTCAGTCGACTCTTCCGACGTCTCAGGCTGGGAGGACCCGCCCACGTCCGACGTAGGTACGGCAAGCGTCTTGCCCCTGCTGAAAGTCACAGTATCAGCAGCAGTATACACAGGGGCATCCGCAATACGGGAACTGGCAAAAAAAGACAATAACATTAAGGGCAGTACAAGTACAGACAAAATAAAAGAAGGATAAGCATGCACATACCTCCGCACGGTAACCTGAGCGTGGACGCCCGCCGGAGAAGTAGGCCCCAATAAAAGGGAACCTTCCAGAATAGTCCGTCTCAGGCTAGCAAGTGTCTTCCCACCAGTCCCAGAAGCAAGGCTGGGATGATCTACCCTCAACCTTTTAGCAGGAAGGATATCACTTTGCTTTAACAACTTCTTCCTTTTAGCCTTTTCCGGCTGCTTCCGAGCGGCATCTCCTTTCTCAACCACAGTCAGATCGCCTTCCGGATCCATTAAATCCAAGTAAGTACCCACCGGAATAATATTCACTTCCGCAACAACATTCTCTTCTGCAGACGGGGCAGAAACCTCAGGACCAGCGCCAGAACCACTACCACCTTGTTGTTGTACCACAGCAGGAGCGTCCAGGGACATGAAGCAATGTTTTATACTATCAAGCAGCTTCACCTGCTCTTCCCCTTTTTGGACCTCCATCGCCTGCACCTTTCGGGGGTTAGCAGTCCTGATATAGTCAAGCAAACTCATGTCTGCAAAATAAAAATATAATATAAAAAAATCCCCACCAAAAGGAAGTTTCACCCACCCATTTTATCAGGTCTCTCAAAGGCTGGATAAGTGTTTTCATCAAATGGATAGTAGGGGCTCAAACCCACAAGAACTAAAAAACACTCCGGATACCGCCGGAAAGGAGCTTTGTTAGAAGAAAGGACCTGAACAGCCTGCTCTTGACGAGCGGTAAGATAGGGAGCCCCGGATCCTTCTCCAACACACCTCCCATATACAAAGGGACAGATATAGGGAATACCCTAGAATTAACCCAGAAAAAATGGTCCGCCCAATTCTTAATAGAGTCCGGGGGTTCTGAGAGACAAGAGGGAGCCGATAAGGAATGTTTCGCAAATGAAAACAATCCGTCGCTATATATGTATGTGTAGAACGCACGAAAAACAGCTACCGATGGGGCGAGATCAAGTACGCGCGTCAAAACCTTAAAATAAGATACACGAGCAGCACCGAAGGGGGATAGTTGAGAAATGTGTATACGGAAATGTTTGAGAACAGCTACAAAAAACTTGGTAAGAGGAATCCTATAACCACAATAATCGAATAACCTAGTGTAGACAGCCACTTTACCCTCAGGAAATTAGGTGATAGTCCTATCCCGCCCCGGGGCGGTAGGATGAACTTCATCAGGAATATAATAATTATTGCAAAAGCTTTCTACCATCTCTCGGGTCATAATGGAATGTTTATTAGCCATTTTGAAGAAGACAAACGAAGATAGATGCTAACCTGAATCTCAAAAAATCTGTAAAAACGAGAAAAACAACGCGCAGACGTGGAATAAAAAGTAAAAGCTCAAAGAAATTAACAATGACGGTGGAAAGATTTTGAGAAGAGAAAAACAGTAAAAATGAGGGGGGGTATTTATACTTTGGGTATATTTACTCCTACCAATACTTGGATGACGCCACGTGTATATTACTTGCCTAATCGACGGTAGAAAAGTGCATAGGAAATTGGTAAAAAACTGTCACCAATCAGAAGGTGGAAGGACAGCAACCTCCACGTCACTAAAGCGTCACCAAGCTTTAAAGAGAGAAGCGGCACGACATAAAATAGATGACTCCAGAAGGAAATAAAGTAGCCGAAAGTCTAGCATTGATCACCGCACGCAGGACATGATCCGTAGGCAATATCATACTAGACTAGGGGGACTTGATGACGTATACTAGGTGTACCAAGCCTCTGGGCTTGGGCTATACTATTACTCGGGCTTTTGGGCCCAACCTATCAATAACGGGCCATAGTAAAACCCAATCTCGCATAGGCCACGGCCCGAACCCAGCGATCTGTCCGCGGATCCAGTTATAGACGATCCGTCCGCGAATCCACCTATAGGATGATCCGTTAACGGAACCTTGCCTGATAAGGGACCCAATCTGGCCACTACTAAAGCAACCAAAATACTAGGAAACCCTAGTACTAGACACCTATAAATAGGGATCACAATACACCCCAAAAGGTACACAGTTATTCTTATTCTCTCTGACATATACTCTGACAATATGAATACTTACTCTCATGCCGGAGTCTAATCGTAGGGTCCGCCCCCACGGTAAGGCTAACGGTTTACTTTTAATTATGCAGAAAATCATCACTTCTCTTGATCTAGTACAAGATTAAACATTCAAGTCATTTGGAGGCCCGACCCGACAAAAGACTTCAACACCTTGCCAAACCCAACACGAATTTTGTACTAACAATTACACTTTTGAAAGTGACCGAGACTTTTCTCGAATTCTAACAATCTTCCCCTCAGGGAGGTCACTCCAATTTATAAAAACTTAAGCTTAGCATTCTATGAATGTCTTCAATCTTTAGCTCGTAGTCTTGTTATTTTGATCTTTATCTTGTGAATCTTGATGTAGTGATCTTTAGACTTTTAGGCTTTAGCTTGTTTCTTTAACTTGACTTGAATGTGTTCTTTTAGCTTCTTAAGATCAACCAAGCATAATCTCTTTACGCCATCTTGTAATCTTGTCATCTTGTGATCTTGTGACTTCTGGACCGACATGCTCATACCTTTCTTTGTCTTGAAAGCTTGAAAATTCATCTTTCTTGAAATTCTTTAACTTTAATACTTCGTCACTTTAAGGAAGACATTTGGTATCAGAGTAGCGGAAGTCTTTTGAAACATGTACTTGAGCTTTCATAATGTCTTTACATATGTCGGTCGGGTATGAGCATGTGGCTATGGATATGACTCGTGCTAGACTAGTTACTGCCACCATCGGGAATACCTGCAGGTTTAGGTTAGTGATAATCAACAAATATGGACGAGAGTATCTTTGTCACTTCATCGAATACGGTTGCAATAACCACGGTTCCCTGTTGATCAGTATAAATACTGCCTTTGATGAGATAGAATTCCAAAGAATCTTCTTGACAGGGTTTCGCAGCTGCACTAGCTGTTCTCAATACCGGAGCGTCTCAAAGCAGACAACACGGTATGAGTGAACCAACGAGTTACTATCTTACCGATTAAAATAAAAATTGATTTGAAAATCAATCAAGGTGTTACTTGCTAAATTGGTTTTGCAACACCTCGAGAGTTTTATGCATTTCAAAATTCATCAACCGTCAATTCATAATCTGGACCGAACGATATCCAGTGTCACAAGTTTGATCCATATAGGATCTTACATGTCACCTACCGCAGAGCTTGTTTGATGTTGGCTCTGGAAGGATTTTCATTGTCATTGTGATTACTTAAGCATCACTCTGATGTTCTGGCAATACCACAAGGATACTACGAAGGACTCTTAAAATATTTACTTGTTATCACATTATGTGATTTAACAAGTATATTATGAATTAGTGTCCTAATGAGATTTATAGATGATCTCTTTGGCTTTAGACTCAATAATGCACCTTTGGTTTTAGTAATCGGAGGCTGGAGCTGATTGCCACCTTTTCAATACCAACTAACTCAGAGTGAGAGAGTCAATAGAAATGTGTGAATCTCCGTGAGTTTTGAAACAAAGTCTTTCCGACCTTGAGTGCCTGGGGAAGGTTGTGCATTACGTCACTGGGTCCATGACGACTGTCTTCAATACCAGACAACAACTTAGTGTTTCTGATAGTTTATGTAATGACATGGTTTCTGTTTAAGTGTGTGTATGGCTTCTTTCTTTTCACCATTTATCCTTACAATTCTTTTTCATTTTTAACCCATTCACTGCTTACCGAGACTTCATGACTAGTACCTTGTTGGGTTTGTTCCAGTACTAGCTCCATCTCAGTCAGCACCATTCTCTTATTCTCACTTTTACTCTTTTTTTATATCATACCTAAGGACTTTTACACTAACTAGTGGATTGTCTCTAGGTAGATCTCTCCGGTTCTGGCTGGATCATGGGAACGAATACATAACCTTACCAACCTTATAACTCCGATAAAATTAAATGCATGGTCGATCTTTTGGTATTGTTCTCCTTGCCATAAAACCATTTGAAAACATCGATCAAGGTACTTTGTGATATAAATCAAAACATTTAGTACCTTGATGTTTTACTTTTCAGAAATTGCTCCCCCTCAACATGTGCATCGATATTCGAAAATGTTTAGCACATGAAGGTTGAAGCTCACACATGAGTCCTTAGAATCACATCTTTAGTCATATATTTTAATCACATTTTCTCCCCTTATCAAAAATGTTAAATCGTTTAATATTTTGGATATTAATTGATTCAAATATAAATGTCTTCGGGGAGAAAAATGTTCCAATTATTAATAAGCCGAATTAGAAACATTTTGAATGCTCCCCTCAAATATGTTTGAAACTAGTTGGGGAGAGAAATCTTTTGATTATTAACAAGCCGTATTAGGAACATTTTACATGCTCCCCCTTAATTTATAAGGGTATTATATATATATATATATAGTGTTGAATACGTTATTTTGAAATTTTTGAATTAATTGAAAAATTCTAAAAAATTCGCACTCAAACACTATTTATACTTGCCTATTATTATAAGTCTATACTACATATTTACAATATTCACAAGATAAGATTTTGAGATTGGACTTGACGATCATATGGTACGCGTCATTAGTTTGTAGTCCATCTCGAGTTCCCGTGCACCAACCAATCGCTCCAGATTCTGAATGATTTCCCTTTTACGCAACTGCTTATCGATCAAGTCAATCATAAGACCCGACCTCTTTCGGTCAATCGCCGTCCACTTTCTCTTTGGCATCTCCGTATTGTAGTCCAGACAAAAGTCGAGTACTATGTGATAAAGCTCATCGCGAACAGACTTGAGTATGACATCCAAGAACTTGTATAACTCATCAGCTCGCATTACTCTTTTCTGTTTGTTCAGGTCTTCATAGACTATTCCTGGTGGGTTGTATGATGGAGTGTAGGGTTCTTTGAATTCAATCTTTGGAAAGGTCTTCTAAGGTTTGGTGATGTTAAGTTTCTTCTGGTAACTCTCTACACCAAGATGTAAATCTTCAACACGTTTCTTAATGATTAGACTTCTTGTGAACATACGAAGGGCCACAATAAAGTCAACAATATCACTGCCGTCGAGATGGAATAGCTTGTGTTGAACAGCAAGAAGAAGCATATCTTCAATGTCGTTCAAGTGTAGATCAACGAAGTTACTTTCTTTAAACTTATAAAGCTATTGATCAGACCTTTTCACCACAATCTCTTCCAGATGACCATATCCATGTAATTTTTTGACACTAACACTCTTCACACTAAGAATTGCCTTAGTAGAATAAACATTATGCTTGGAAAATTTGCTTACCTGAGATCGGTACCATAGTTTGCGTCTTTCACCACAGTGCTTGATTCCCATTAATGCATCTTTGTCATATCCAACTTTGATAGGACTCCAGATCGTAGGGACCATGTCTTCAATTCCATTGATCTCATACCGAGTTGCCTTTGTCTTTGTAATAAATGTAGTGTATGTTACCTCTGGATCAGAAGTCTTCAGATACTCCAAATCATTGTTGAAGAAGTAGTCAACAGCAACGGTTTGATGACCTGGGGGACCTTGTAGAGGAAGAGGCTTGGACAGATCAAACGGGTAACGATCTCCTTTTGGATTATTCCAATCAAGTCTGTTTGTTAACGCATTGAAAGACTCTTGGAAGTTGTACTCAAGCTCGATACTGCTAGAGCATGTGCCTTTTAACAGATTAAAGGCAGGACCTAACAGGATATCTTGAGTAAGATTATCTATCTTGAGTCCATTCAACACATACTTGGAGAAGTCAATAGGAGTGGCCATGAGGTCATTGAATGTGAGAGGATCCTTTGTAGCAGAGACCATTTGATTGAACCAAGGTTGTTCGGTTTGATCAAGTACAACCTGACGCTTGTTCCATTTCGGATCAGGAGTAGGAGGCCTTGGAGGTTGCTTGAACCATTCTGGATTTGAATTCTTAGCAATCTTAGGTTCAGAAGTATTTTGTGGTTGATCATCATCACCCGCATCATCCATAACCACCTCAGCAATAGGTTCTTCTATTGGCTCCTTTGCTGATGTAGACTTACTAGTTTTGGAGCCTTTAGATGGAGCTTTACCTTTTGGGGTTTCCTTAGTGGTGGATGGCTTCTTGGAAGACTCTGACTCCTTGGTTCTTCTCCTCTTGGTATGCTTAGCCTGGTTTGGTCCAGCTAGAGGGTCTTCATCATCATCATCTTCATCATCATCATCTTCATCATCATCAAGTTTTCTCTTGTAGTCTTGAACTATATCAGCAACTCCCTTATCCATCGCATTTTCATCCTTTATCAATGCTTTCATAAGAGCATGGTATAATCGATGATTAGCAGGATTTTTGTCGAAAGACTTGTTAGCATGCATGGTCTGGTACAGAGCGCTTTTTTGATCATACTCTATGAGAGCTGCCTTGTCAGTAGACTTGATAGTAAACTTTGGCATCTTTTGCTTCTTAGCTTGTTCCTTTTTAATCTTGAGAATCTCTAAAGGACTTTTCTCAGATTCTTGTTCTAGATCAACTGTTGGTGTCTGATTCTTGGGTACCTGAGGAATTTGCTGCAGAGTATATTTCTAAATAAGATTTGCCGTGTGTTTCTTTAGTTCCTTTTGAAAGACATCCCCGACTTTAGATCGAAGGTAATTATCAACAACAAATGGAACTTGTGTCTTGAGAGAAGCAAGAGCTTCAGTAAAAAGATCTATTTTCTTAAGTTCAAACACATATTTTTCCAATTTAGCAACTCTTAGCTGAACTGCAGAGAGTGCATCAGATTCAAGAACAACAGTGGTGATGGTTGGAGCATTGGTTGTGTGGGAATTGGTGTTGGTGTTTGTTGCACGGATGAGATGATAGGTGTCACTTGAGGTGAGGAGACAGCAGTGGAAAGTGGAGTTTCAGTGAGAATTTCAAGTATAGGTGGAAGATTGGTTGTCTCTGGAATCACTGATAAGGGAACCTTCTATACTGATGGAGACTGGATCTGGGGAGTTTCTTGTTGGATGGGAATATCCATCAAAGAACTAACATCTGCATATGCAGTATCCTTAACAGTACTAACTAAAGAAGAATCAGAAGAAAGTTTACGAAATTGATCACTAAAACGTGAAGATACAGATAAGCTTGAGCTTGTTGGAGAGAGTTCAGTTTTCTTAGCATAAACCTTTACTTCTGAAGTCTTTTCAGCATCTGCCTTTGCTGCATCAGTAACCTCTTCATCACCTTTATCAGAATCTTCAACTTTAGCATTTGTCATTTCTACATCCTTATCTTTGCGCACATGTATCTTATACTTATAAATCTCATCCTCGTCTTATTCAGTTTCGTCATCTTCATCATCAGCATCTTGAGTATCACTGATATGATCATCGCCTTCATTATCAGCATCATCATCTATATCATCCTTCTCTTCATCATCAAGTAGGTCTTCTTCTGAGTATTCACTCTCTTGTTCAGATCCCCACTCGAGAATAACTTGCTCTTCAGATATGTCATTTTCCTCATCGGGAACCCCTGGTTTAGTACCAGTTCCTTCACTTGAGGTGGCAGAGATGACTGTGGACTCATCGAAAACCCCTGGTATAGTACCAGTTCCTTCATTTGAGCCTCTAGTACCAGGTTGTCTTCTACTGGACTTTTTACTTTCTTTGAGAGCTTGCATAGTGTCAGCAACTTCTTGTTCTTCTGGAGTAAGAGATGGAACACCCTTGAGCTTTTTGGGAGGATCAGAAGTCACTTTGCTTGATTTTCTTCTTCTAGTAGGCTCCGTGACAGATTCAGTCATAATCCTTGCATGAGTCGCATGGACTTGCCTTGCTGCTTCTGCTTCTTCAGCTTCAGTTTTGATGATAGACTTAGCTAACTCCAAAGCAGCGTCAATATCATCAGAAATAATGTTGTCATTAGCATATAGTGTGACTTTCTTCTTGACCCTTCTTTTACTAGAGGTTTTCTTTCTTGCAGGTTATGGGTCAGACTCTTCAGGCACAACTACATCTGCCACTTGAGTATCTGCAGTCTTCTTCCCCTGTGACCCTTTGCCTCTACTCTTCTTGGGAGGAATTTGACCAGTGGAGTATTTGATGAACATCTGATAAGATTCTGATTGCTTGATTGCATCAGTTAGCATCACATCAGGAATGTGAAGTCTATATTCCTGATAATCTTCTCCAATTCTGACAAACTTGAGTCTGCATACAATACCATCATCATTGATTGTATGATAGTGTTGATATGTGAGGTTGGAGAGAGACTTGTGTTGTTTGAGGAAGTGATTAATGATGATTTTGGTGAATCGAGGGTATGGCATATTCTCACGTCTTGATTTTTTTCCTTCCTGTGATCAATCTAAAAAGCAAGATCTTCCCAAATCAACTCAAGATAGTCGACATTCTCTCTGTTGAACATGCCCTACAGTATGTCAATTTTAGATTTACGTAGTTTGCCATTGCTTGTTGTCTTTCCAGAGAGACACTTGTTGATTATTGTTGCCAGAGTTCTCCATGGCTGGTGCATGTGATCCACAAACATGTTGGTGTGCTTGTACAGTGGACCTTTGTAACCAAGCTCAATGAGAAAAGTGAGTGCAGTATCATCATCTGGTACATCGGTGAAGCTAACACCTTTCACTCTTGGACAGATATCAAGAATCTTCTTAAAGACATCAGCATCAACTACACACTTCTTGTTGGCAAGGATAAATTCATAGGAATCAGTGCCTTAAACCTTCTTGATGGTGTACCAGAATTACTGCATAAAGATTTCAGGGACATCTACAGATATAGTGGATGCCTTGAAGCAGGTGGAGTTCTTGATGAGATCAATGACCACTTGAAATGTTTCTTCCTTTTGTGGCACTGTGGTTTCCAGTCTTATGTTGGTAGAGCTAATCTTAACTCTCTCAGTGAATGGAACCTATTTTTTATCACGAGCAGCAACTTATTGTGTTTCTTAAGGATTTATGATTTTGCTTAAGAGTTAACCAATACAGTTAATATATACAACAGATATATTTTACTGATAAGTTTGGTTATCCTTTGATGATATGATTGATCTATGATTAGGTTTCATGCAAGCGTGACATAATTACTATACTCTATGAATAAGTCAACTAAGGTCAACTGGAAAAGTCAACAAGATAGATCCAAGGGAGCTTAGGACACACATTCATTCATAGAGCAGATAATACATAATACAAGTACATATATGACAAGATATGAAATATGACAAATTACATAATAGATACACAAATTTTAAAAAATTTGGGCAGAGTTTCTTTTCGTAAATATGTCATATTTCGCTTGGAATATGTACCTGTACATGTTTCGCTTAAACATGTTTCGCTCAGACAAATACCAACATATTTCGCTTAGATGAACCTTGCATGTTTCGCTTGGAATGAGGGTTACATATTTCGCTTAGAATAAATGGAACATGTTTCGCTTGGAATGAGTGGAACATGTTTCGCTCAGAAAGCATGTTTTGCTTCATTCAAGCCCAACATGTTTCACTTTATTCAAATGTAACATGTTTCGCTTCATTAAAAAAATGCTTAACTTAGGTTTTACCAATTAAATACCTGTAAGCACTTCTAACAATCATCACATACCAATCAATAACATCACATAAACACTTATCACTTGATTTAAACAACACTTTAAGCATGCTAATCAAAATTCGAGCACACATAGGGAAGAAACTCATGGCAAACATGATAAGAACCATTTAGGACAAGCAATAAACACTTAGGGGGGACTACATCAGTTTATAAACACACTTTAACCATCAAACAAGCAAACTAATACTATTTTAGATGTATCGAGCCAAGAAAAATGATTTTTCCAAGTAAAAAGGGTTTCTTAGGAGGCAAGAACTTGTTCTAATATCACAAGGATACTCATAAGAGGCTACTTAACACAAGCCCACAACAATTCTACCCTAAGACACATGTTTCGCTTTATTCATATCACAAAAATCATTAAATCTCACACATGGTTAAGATATATTTAAAACTGTTTCTAGCGAAGCCTAGATGCACCATTATGAGCAAAACCCCTCAATAAATTAAACAAAAGCTCAACTTTTTTACTTATGAACCCTAATTCCTTTTATAACTAATTACGGGTGCAAAAAGGAGTTATGATCTAATTCATTTTACCTAAGTAATATTAAAGGGGTAACGAACGTATATGTGTGTACCTTTAGCTTAGAAAACGAGTTTGAAATTTTGATTATGAGTGAAGCGAAATGTGACGAGAGAATATTTGGGGGTGTTTGAATATTTAAAATACGTGAGTGAGAGTGAAATGTGTTAACTCAAATATAACCGCCAAGTTTGGTTAATTGGCAAGAATGGTCCTTGTAGTTTCTTGTACCTTTTATTTTCCTTTTAAACATAGTTTTAGATATACCTAAGTTATAGAAATGACATTTTTAGCCCCTTAAGTTATAACTAAGGTTTTAAGTCCTATATTTTGCCATTTAGTCCCTAAAGCTTAAATCCAATAACATTTTAAGCCCAATTGAGTTACAAATACAGTTAAATCCTCTTAATTGATAATCTTATAATAAACCTTTCCCATTTAATTCTTGTGATGGACATTTTAAAATATCATTTTGAAAAAGAATTGACTATTTCTCCCTCTCAAATAAAATGTTTCTTTTTTCTATTTAAACGAGTTGTTGACATCTTTGAGCGATAGAAAATTCATTTAAAATCTTTTTAGATGAAAAACTGATAAGTTAAATTAATTTTTTCATTAAAAAAACACCATGTAAAAACAAGATTTCTCTCGTTGACATAAATAAATGCACTGACACGTACAAAACAGTAAAATACACGGGGTGACCGAGTCTTTTTCTAATATCTAACACTTTGTATGAATATGAAGTAATTCATACCTGAGAAAATTAATTTCCCGTTGTGAGGTCAAGTTTTCTTTTTGGCGAAATACTTGCCTTTAAATTGAAGACCGGGTTGCTATCTGAAATAATAGCAAACCATTGACATGTTTTGAAAGTCTTTAGAACTTCTGCTCGAACTTCATTTACAACCTCATATCATTATTAAATGACATTTCTAAGGCCGTAAATGTTATCGATTTTCAGAAGACATGTCAAGAACACCATATTTTTATATTTTTCTGATTTTTTTTATTTTGTATTTTCTTTTTTGAAAAATTTATATAAAAGGAAAAATCTTTTTAGGTTTTTCAGATTTTCTTATATACATATTATACAAGATATGTGAAGAGAGTACCACCATTACTCTTCCTCTTCGCCTGCCAGTTTTTGCAGAGTCTCAGGAGACATGCTTTGCATTCTAAGCTTTTTGATGAGAAATTCAAGTCGTTCCCGTGCTAAAGGCTTGGTGAAAATGTCTGCCAGCTGATACTCTATTCTGGCAAAATACAGCTCAACCACCCCGTTCTCCACTTTCTCTTTAATAAAGTGATGTCGGATGTCAATATACTTCTATCAAAAGTGTTGGACGTTGTTGCAAGAAAGAGCAATGGCACTTTTATTATCACATTACAGTGGGATCTTGTTGAATACAAGGCCATAGTCCGTCAGTTGTGATCGCATCCAAAGTAATTGGGTACAACATCCGGATAGGGCGATGTATTCAGCATCTGTACTGGATATGGCCTAGCTCTTCTGCTTCTTTGACGACCAACTCACTAATCTTTCTCCCAACAGTTGCATACTTCCAGACGTACTTTTTCTGGTATCTTGACAACCCGCGTGGTCGGCATCTGCAAAGGCTGTTAGAGCAATGCAAGAATCCTTCGGATACCACAGACCCATATTAATGGTTCCTAGTAGGTATCGAAAGATTCGCTTAACCGCATGTAAGTGCTTTTTGGTAGGCTTTGCTTGGTACAGGGCACACATGCATACAGCAAATACAAGGTCTGGTCTACTGGCTAAAAGATACATAAAGGTGCCAATCATTCCATGATAACGTGTGGGATCAACGGCTTTCCCTTATGGATCTTCATCCAGTTTGGATTTCTCCACCATTTGAGTATCCGCTGGTTCACAGGTTTCCATACCAACTTTTTAATCGATTCTTAAGCATATTTAGATTGATTTAAAAAAATGGCTCTAGGACTTTAAGAAATTTGTAATCTAAGAAAGAATGATAGTTTGCCCATCATTGACATCTGGAATTTTGAACACATTATTTTTGAAAACGTTTCACAAAGATCAATTCTAGTTGAAGAAAAGATAATATCATCAACATAAATTTGTACCAATAATATGTCCTTGCCTTCACGTCTGATGAACAATGTAGGATCGATGGTGTCTTTGGTGAACTTTTAGGAGAGTAGAAATTATGAGAGCAAATCGTACCAAGCACATGGAGCTTGTTTCAACTCATAAAGAGCCTTCTTTAGCTTATACACATGATTGGGATTCTCTGGATCTACAAACCCATCCGGTTGGATAACATAGACCTCCTCACACAAAATGTCATTCAAGAACGCGGTCTTCACATCCATTTGGTAGACTACCATGTTCATATGAGCAGCAAAAGCTATAAAGATACGGATGGTCTCAAGTCGAGCAACTAGAGCAAAAGATTCCTCAAAGTCTATTCCTTCTTCCTGAAGATATCCCATCGCTACCAAACGAACCTTATTTTTCAATACACCTCCCAGCTCATCTAATTTCACCTTGTAAATCCACTTCAAGGTATAATCATTACACGACCCGGGTGAGGTACAAGCTCTTAAACTTTAAGACATTCAAACTCGTTGAGTTCTTCTTGCATAACTTCAATCCAACAGGATTCCGTCAATGAGTCTTAATAACTCTTGGGTTCAACGGAAGAAAGGAAAGCATCGAAATAACAGTATTTGGCTTCATCTTGTAGTTGTTCTCAAGTGGAAACCGGTCTAGAAGGATCGCCAATAACATTGTTAATCGAGTGATCTTTGGTCCACTTGTTGATGTGTTCAGGTGGTTGATTTATTGAATGCATGTGATTTGGAATAACAATCTGAGTAGAGGATTCTTCAAAACTAGGTTCCGGAATTGGTAATTCAACAAAGGGATTATTATCCATATGTGCAACTTCAATGTCATGGTCAGCTTCTTCAACACCGAGAAGAATGACAGGTGATGGTGTTTCTGGATTTGTTTGTAAAGTACTAGTAGAGGGTCCATCTTGATCAATTGTAGTAGATGAAGGTATACCGGTTGAAACAGCAGGTTTTGGAGCAATGACTGCAAGAACTTAAAGATCAACACTTGGTGATGGATTCAGGTACTCATCAAACATAGGTTGAAACAGAATATCCCAGACGTTCTTTGTTGGTGGAACATACGGAGTTGAAGAAGGAATATTTAGCACGAGTCCTGAACTGATTATTCCAGGAGTCAAAAGTTTAGGCCCGGGTCCTGAACTGAATTGTTCAGAAGCCATTGTTGTCAACTCATCAAAATCAACATGTATAATTTCAATAATCATTCGGGTCCTTTTGTTGTAGATTCAGAATGCTTTCTTCGCGGGAGCATAACCAACAAAGATTCCAATATCAGCCTTCAGTTTTAACTTACCAAGATCTTCATCGTCATTAGTGGGATAGCAGAGAGCACCAAAGACATAAAGATACAATAAGTCAGGTTTTCAATCAAGGAGAAGTTCATACAGTGTTTTGTTGTATCATTTTCGGATTAATGATCGGTTTTGTGCATAGCAAGTTGTCGCGATTGCTTCCGCCCAAAGAAATAATAGAGCCTTTGAAAAGATCAACATGGTTCTGGCAGCTTCCACTAAAGTACGGTTCTGTCTTTCGACAACGCTATACTATTGTGGAGTGCGAGCAACTAATGTTTGATGTGAGATTCCGACTTCTTCATAGTAAGCCCTCAGTGTTTGATTGACGAATTCAGTGCCATTATCAGTCCTGATGTTACGAACGATTGCATTCAGACGAACTTGGATCATTTTCAAGAATTTAATTACGAACTCTGGAACTTCATCCTTTGAAAGTAGAAATTTCACCCATGTAAACCGAGAAAAATCATCAACGATGACTAGTATAAATTTTCTCCCATTGATACTTTGAACCCGCATTGGCCCGCAAAGATCCATATGCAGCAGATAGAGTTTTTCTTAAATGGAGTCTTTAGCTTTGGGTTTGTGGGAATGTTTCTTGCTTTTACCAAGAGCACAGGTAGAGCACAAGTGATCCTTCTAATACTTTAGTTTTGGAAGACCTCGGACAAGACCTTGTTTGGCAAAAGAATTGATATAATCAAAGTTTAAATGAGATAATCTTCGATGCCACAACCAAGACTTGGTTTTTGAGGCCTTAGACAAGAGACATATGGGAGAAGATGTCACACCCTGACAAAGGCGGAAACTCAGGAATGCAACATAATGATCAATCATAACACAAGATACAAAATAAAGAAAACTACATTGCATAAACTCCAAGTGCTATGAAGATCATCAACCTCGAGTGATGTCCCAAATCGCAACTAAAATCTACAATCTCTTAAAATTATTCATATGCCCACACAGGGGACCATAATCCAAAACATCCAAATACTATAATCAAACAACAAGCAAGCAAGACTTCAAACAAAATTCCACACGGGATACTTCTAAGTCTGCTATCACAATCACCAAACTACTCTTCTTTCACTTCACCTGAAAATGATACTCGAAAACATCAACAATAATGTTGGTGAGCTCGTAGGTTTGACATTAAACCTAAAATTTGTGCCAATATTTCAACGGTGGACAATAGTGCTATATGACAGTGAATATATGCTAACAATCCAAGACATAGCATCCCCGCTAGTCAATCACAATATGTCACTTACGCACCTAAAGGGCCTACCAACAGGAGCACTAATATTAGGGCAGGACCTCACACAAACTTGGGTAGGCATACCCATCCGCTCCAATAATCACACAAATACTGGGTAGGCGTACCCATCTGATCCAATAATCTCACAACACTGGGTAGGCATACCCATCCGATCTAATAATCTCACAACACTGGGTAGGCTTACCCATCCGATCCAATAATCATGCATAATATTCACATAACAGTCATAAGCACATATCTTGTCCCAAAAACAAAACCACATTTCGCACAGTTTAATTCAAAACATTTCAAAACATATTTGAGTATCATTTTCCCCCAACGGAAAAACAGTAAAAAGTGGGGCTACGAGAACTTACCTCAAGCAAGTCTTTAGCAACCAACTCTCAATCTCAATCACCAAACCTCAATTTAGTGGTGTGATGGTTGACGACATATTTAGTGGTGTGATGGTTGACGACATATTTCCACTATCATATCAATCTCATTCCCCGATAATACTTACTTATAGGTTAAAAATGAAACGTTTACTCATAATAAACACATTAGAGAAGTTTTGAGAAAAAAATATATTTTTCGTCTTTTAGTGAATTTATTAAATAAATAATATTTTATTATTTAAAATCAAAAATCATGTTTTTAGGAAAATTTCTAAGTATAAACTTTTTACGAAATTTCGACATGACCCGTACGTTTATACAACGTTTTCCAAGGTTTCAAACCTCTTTTTCAACAATTTTCACAAATTCGACAATTTTCGACAAAATTCTAAAATCTAAATCTTTAACGTTTACTAAAACGTTTTTCCCAAAATACCGTTCGATATCACTTCGTAAAGACATTTCCACTTTCAAAAGTCCGACAAACTCTCATAACGACTAAATATCGCTTATTGGGCTTTAAGGCCCAACAAGGGTCCATTAGGACATTTATAAGTCCAAAATACTATCCAAGTCTAAAACCAAAGTCCATTTACATATATAAGCTCATACTAATATGTAGAAAATAATCCAAACCATAATAAGCCCCTCCATTAAGCCGCGGCTTAAATGGACTTATTGGGCCGTGAGTCCAATAGCTCAAAAATACGGATATTAAGCTTGAAAATAAGCTAATAAGCTACGTATCGCATTAGGTTACTACCATAAGCCTCAAAAAAATCCACAACATACGCCATAACACAAAAATAATCAAAATCATAGTGATTTTGGGAAACTATACATGGCATATAAGGCCAAATAAGCCAAAAAATAACTTAAAAATAAGCCCGAATAAGCCATACAAGCTACTTATCAAAAGTAAGCTATTTAGCAACATATATTATTCAACCATCACGACCACAACATCAAAACTACAAAAACCCTCTTTTTCTTTCTTTTATTACACGAACCAAACACACCCTTTTCTTTCATTTCGTTTCTAAAAATCGATTTTCACAACGATCAACTTATACAACTAACATCTATGCATCAAAATAAACCCAAAAGGACAAACGAAATTTAAATTTGGAAACTTACAAGAAAATCTTCAAAAATGTATATTTCGACACGAATCGAACAACCCAAACGTTGTTTAAATGAATACCCAAACACTCGTATCAACCCGAAATATCACGTTCTTAATTAAAGTTGCAATTTTTATGGTGGATTGTTGTTGGTGAGGGGCGGACGAACTACAAGCACACACCAAGGTGTGTGTGTTTTTTTTAAATGAAAAATGATGAGGATTATGAGATAATGGGGAGTGTACAGCATATTTATGTACCAATTCTAGACACATTAGCTAAAATTAAGCCATCTTGCTCCCTCCCTTGACTTCTTGACCGACTAGCATCCTATGGGGTGTCGGGTCTTTCTTTTTGTGTCGAAATCACTTAAATACTCGTAAAACTCAACCGTAAAATTTTCCCCAAAGTTAATTAGCATTTTTTATTCACTTTAAAAATACTTTTCTATTAACCTAGAGTATTCACATGACATACTTTTACTTTACACCCTTCAAAACTTATTTGGACATTAACGGACGTGTCAGACTCGTTTTTTCGGCATTTCTTAAAATTCACGGGTCAAACCACCTGGCATACAAATAACACAATAACACCTACCAAAAGGGATTATTAATCACAATAAACCTTAATTCTTCATAATTCTCCCAAAAATCATCACCGTCAACACGGTACAAAATCTGAATAAACAGACCAAAGTCAAATAGTCAAAGGATTATTAATGAAATATTCAAAACACAAAAGGGCAAAGGTTGCATTCTACCCCCCTTAAAAGAATTTCATCCCCAAAATTCAACTACTAACATCACTAAACAAATGCGGGTACTTCAATTTCATCTGATCTTCACGTTCTCACATGAATTTAGGGCCACGTTTTGAATTCCACCGAACCTTGACGATGGCAATCCTACTACGCTTCAACTTCTTAAACTCTCTTTCCAAAATTTCTATAGGCTCTTCCACAAAATTCAACTTAGCATCAACTCGAATTTCATCCAAAGGCACTTGCAGCATTGGATCAGCCAAACACTTCTTAAGGTTCGACACGTGAAACGTGTCCTGAACACCATTCAATTCCTTAGGCAAATCTAACAGATAGGCTACAGGACCTACCTTTTCAATAATCTCAAAAGGTCCAACAAATCTAGGTGCTAACTTTCCTTTCTTCCCAAAGCGTACCACGCCTTTCCAAGGCGACACTTTGAGCAAGACATAGTCACCTACACTAAACTCTAGAGGCTTCCTCCTCTTATCAGCATAACTTTTCTGACGATCACGCGCAACCTTAAGTCTATCCTTAATCTGCGAGATCTTCTTAGTAGTCTCTTGCACTAACTCAGGTCCTATCAACTGACCTTCTCCAACCTCAGCCCACATAATTGGCGAACGACACTTTCTACCATACAATGCCTCAAACGGAGCACATCTCACACTAGCATGATAACTATTGTTATACAAAAACTCAACCAACAGAAGATGAACATCCCAACTTCCTTCGAAGTCCAGGACGCACGCTCTAAGCATGTCTTCCAAAGTCTAAATAGTACGCTCACTCTGACCATCGGTCTGAGGGTGATAAGTCGTACTTATGTCTAAACGAGTCCCTAATGCCTCTTGCATTGACTGCCAAAACCTTGATGTGAAACGACTATCACGATCTGATATAATCGAGATTGGTACACCATGTCTAGCAACTATCTCATTCAAATACAATCTAGCCAACCTTTCCATCTTATAATCCTCACGCATAGGTAGAAAATGAGCAGACTTAGTCAATCGGTCCATAATGACCCAGATTGTGTCATACCCACTACTAGTCCTAGGCAACTTAGTCACAAAATTCATAGCTATCCCTTCCCATTTCCATACGAGAATCTCAGGTTGCTAGAGCAAGCCAGATGGCCTCTGATGCTTAGCCTTAACCTTCAAACAAGTCAAACACTTACTAACATACTCAGCTATATCCTTTTTCATTATAGGCCACCAATACATATCTCTCAAATCATAATATATCTTATCAGCTCCTGGGTGTACAGAGTACTTTGACTTATGGGCTTAATCCATTATCAGGGTTCTCACCTCACCCTTCAAAGGTACCCATATTCGATCTAGGTAGTACATGGTTCCATCACTTCTCTGTTCTATCATCTCATCCAAACCTTTCTGTAATCTTGCAAACTCGTCCATAGCCTCCTTCTAAGCTGTCAGTATCTTATCTTTGATACTCAACTAAAGGGTCATATTCATAGCTCTAACTCTCTTAGGCTTTACTCTTTCCTTCCTACTTAGGGCATTCGTCACCATATTCACCTTACCAAGATGGTAGCGAATTTCACAGTCATAATCACTAAACAACTCTATCCAATGACGTTGTCGCATATTCAACTCGTTCTGACTAAACATATGCTAAAGACTCTTATGATCTGTATAGATGACACTCTTTGTCCCATACAGATAATGTCTCCAGATCTTAAGTGCAAACACGACTGCACCCAACTCTAAATCAGGGGTAGTATAATTGTTCTTATGAATTTTCAACTGCCTAGACGCATAGGCTATCATTTTATCTCTTTGCATTAACACACAACCTAGTACTATCCTGGACGCATCACAATATACCACAAAGTCTTCCGGTCCATCAGGGAGAGCTAGAACATACGCATTACACAACTTATCCTTCACGGTCTGAAATGATAATTCTTGTTCCTCACCCCAATCGAAAGTCTTACTCTTCTGAGTCAAGATAGTGAGAGACTTGGCTATCTTAGAAAATTCCTCAATGAACCTACGGTAATATCTAGCCAAACCTAAGAACGAACAAACCTCAGTTGGAGTTCTAAGGGCTTTCCCGTTCTTAACAGCTTCAATCTTACTAGGGTCTACATGAATCCCATTACCGTATATCACATGCCCAAGAAACTGCACTTCTTTTAGCCAGAATTTACACTTAGAAAACTTAGCATGCAGTTTCTCCTTTTTGATCAGTTACAAGACTAACCTTAAGTGTTCTACATGCTCCTCTTGAGTCTTAGAGTAGATTAAGATATCGTCTATAAACACTATCACAAACTTATCAAGATAAGGCCTACAAACTCTATTCATTAAATCCATAAATACTGCTGGTGCATTAGTCATACCAAAGGGCATTATAGTGAACTCAAAATGTCCATAACGAGTTCTAAACGCAGTCTTTGGAATGTCATCCTCATGCACTCTCAGCTGATGGTATCCAGACCTAAGATCTATCTTTGAGAAAAACTGCGACCCTTGCAGTCGGTCAAATAGATCATCAATTCTAGGAAGTGGATAACGATTCTTAACGGTCAACTTGTTCAATTCTCTATAATCAATGCACATCTTAAAAGAACCATCATTTTTCTTTACGAACAATATTGGCGCTCCCCAAGGCGATGAGCTTGGTCGGATGAAACCTTTGTCTTAGAGTTCCTTGAGTTGTCCCGACAACTCCTCCAATTCAGAAGGTACCAAACGATAAGGAGACTTTGCTACCGGCGTTGCTTCAGGGGTTAACTCAATCCGAAACTCAATTTCCTATTTAGGCGGTAATCCAGCTAGGTCATCCGGAAATACCTCAAGAAAATCTCTAACCACGACAATCTCTTCTTATTTCTTATCACTAGCCTTAGCACTTATCAAAAGTATCGCTTTCTCTTCCGGTCTCTCTCCTAATACTCTAAGCACCTTGCCATCCGGTAGTGGTATCCTCGCTACCTTCTCATGACAAACTGTTTCAGCCTTATAATTAGATAACCAGTCCATACCTATAATCACATCAAAACTCCTATGTCCAAAAGGTATCAAGTCGATGTCAAAGACATGACCATTGATTTCTAATTTGCAACCCTTAATAACATTATCAATCTCTACTAGCTACCCGCTAGCTATCTCAATCTCATACTTGAAACCTAAATTGCTGGGCTCTAAGCCTGACAAAGGTATGAAAGTAGTGGAAACAAAACTATAATCGGCACCAGAGTCAAATAAGGTAGTGGCAAAGTGATTGTTCAAAGTAAACGTACCCGTCACAATGTTCGGATCCTGGCGAGCTTCCCTTGGTTTCTACGACCTTGACCCCCGTTATTAGCAGCAACTTGATTTAGGCCATTTTCTCCCGGTCCTTGTGTTCTATTCCACCTAGGGCAAGCTGATCTGGCATGGTCGGTACTACCACACTCATAACATGCCCTAACAGTTGGATTTCTAGCATTGACATGATTCATATTCCTTGGCACACTTCTACAATCCCTTGCCAAATAACTCGGGCGGTTACAGTTAAAGCATATGCAACACGGCCCTCCGGGTGCATGGTAGGAGTTGCAGGTGGTACACTTGGGCCAAGTACCCGTATTCTCTCTTCTTACAGGGTTTACAGTAGTATCAAAAGCATTCCCAGTCCTAGCCATATTATTATCATCCCTACCATTCTTATCCTTGCTAGGTTCCCCTACATTTATTTTTTTTCTCAACCTTCTTAATTGATCTATTCCTAATAGCCTCATCGGTCAGTGCACCAAAAATCTGCACAGCCTTCTGTATAGTCTTTGGCTCCGTTGCTGCCACCATCCCACAGATTTGTAGAGCAAGGCCATACATATACCTCTCAATCATCATACTCTCTAGAGTTACCAAATGTGAAACTAACCTAGCCAACTCATGAAACCTATCAGTATACGCAGCATGGCCAACCCCGACCATGACGTGATTCCATAACTTAGATTCCAACTTTTGCATTTCATGACTAGGACAAAACTCTTGTATCATCATAAACTTAAAGTCATTCCATGACATGCTAACAGCAACTTTCCGGCTTAGCGTGCGGATCTGAAAGTTTCGCCACGTTAAAGCCTTACCCATAAATGAACCAGTAGTGTATTTTACTTTTTGGTCAACACTACAACCACTCATATCATGCACAAACTCCATTTTCTTAATCCAACGAGTAAGAACTACATCACCTCCCTTACCATCATATTCCTTAAGGTTACAAGCTAAGAACTCCTTATATGAACAATCCACCTGGTTACCATTTACTATCACATTCCTAACAATCCCACAGTTCTCCTAGGGGAGGTGTGAACTATTCTCATTAACCCACATACCATTTTGATTTCCTAACATTTTCTCCTCGTTTACCTAACTTGAAGCACTAACATGGCGGTAAGAGGTTCTGCAATTGTTGGGCAATAATCGTTAATAAGTCGGAGTGCTCCTCCCATTGCTTCCCTCTACATTCACCAATTGACTCCCGCTACACCCACATTACACCAAACCCTGGTCAATTTCCTTGGACCATTCAAAATCATCAACACGCTCCATCATTACCTTCCCTAGGAGTCATTTAGCCCCCTTCCACACTCTACCAACCTAAACCCGTTCCCCCTCCTCGTAATTCGGCAACAGGCCAGCCAGCACTTCGGGTCATCACCCTTGGCGGCATTATCCACACGAGGGAGAACAGGAGGGGGGTGGCGGGCTCTCGATACATCACTAGGCAAGTAGAAACTAACCATATATATATATATAGTATAAGAACATCTTACTATAATATAGATTATATATATATATATATATATATATATCTATATATATCCACTAATACCACTTTACGAGTGTCAATATCGTTTTACTGTGAACATTTACTAAGTAATTGGTGTGATACGCTTATAATTACGTTGGCCACCGTACTTATATTCGCATCCTTTCCCAGTCATATTCAATATTGAGCTCACACATTTCAATGACTGACATAATTAAAGCACCAAACCGCGAACACACAAAAGCAAACAAAAGCGGAACACTGTGCACATAGATCCTATACACAACTAAACGACGGATCTTAGGTTATAGTCTAGGCCAATCCACCTAGTTCTCTATAACCTTGGCTCTGATTACCAATCTGTCACACCCCGACAAAGGCGGAAACTCAGGAATGCAACATAATGATCAATCATAACACAAGATACAAAATAGAGAAAACTACATTACATAAACTCCAAGTGCTATGAAGACCATCAACCTCGAGTGATGTCCCAAATCGCAACTAAAATCCACAATCTCTTACAATTATTCATATGCCCACACAAAGGACCATAATCCAGACTTAATCCAAAACATCCAAAATACTATAATCAAACAACAAGCAAGCAAGACTTCAAACGAAATTCCACACGGGATACTTTTAAGTCTGCTATCACAATCACCAAACTACTCTTATTTCACTTCACCTGAAAATGATACTCGAAAACGTCAATAATAATGTTGGTGAGGTCGTAGGTTTGACCTTAAACCCAAAAGTTGTGCTAATATTTCAACAGTGGACAATAGTGCTATATGACAATGAATATATGCTAACAATCCAAGACATAGCATCCCCGCTAGTCAATCACAATATGTTACTTACGCACCTAAAAGGCCTACCAGTTGGAGCACTTATATTAGGGCAGGACCTCACACAAACTTGGGTAGGCGTACCCATCCGCTCTAATAATTACACAAATATTGGGTAGGCGTACCCATCTGATCCAATATTATCACAATACTGGGTAGGCGTACCCATCCGATCCAATAATCTTACAACCCTGGGTAGGCTTACCCATCCGATCTAATAATCATGCATAATATTCACATAGTAGTCATAAGCACATATCTTGTCCCAAAAACAAAACCATATTTCACACAGTTCAATTCAACATTTCAAAACACATTTGAGTATCATTTTCCCCCAACGAAAAAACAGTAAAAAGTGGGGCTACGAGAACTCACCTCAAGCAAGTCTTTAGTAACCAAATCTCAATCACACAAGAAAATGCAATGACGCTCGCACACGACCTAGTCCAGTTAATGTCCCAATTTAATCATCCAATTCCAAAACAATCTTCACGTTTGATGCATAGAGTTTAAACGTGTTGTACAATTACCCAAAACAATTTAGTGGTGTGATGGTTGACGACATATTTCCACTATCGTATCAATCTCATTCCCCGGTAATACTTACTTATACTATTTAGAGAAAATAGATAAGGAAAATAAATAAATATTTATAATTAATAATTATAATATATTTCGACAAGTCCATTCGGTAAACCTTAGTCACTTCAAAATAATCATAATACGGTTAAAAATGAAACGTTTACTCATAATAAACACATTAGAGAAGTTTTGAGAAAAATTATATTTTTTGTCTTTTAGTGAACTTATTAAATAAATAAAATAATTAAATAATATTTTATAATTTAAAATCAAAAATCATGTTTTTAGGAAAATTTCTAAGTATAAACTTTTTACGAAATTTCTACATGACCCGTACGTTTATACAACGTTTTCCAAGGTTTCAAACCTCATTTTCAACAATTTTCACAAATTCGACACTTTTCGACAAAATTCCAAAATCTCAATCTTTAACGTTTACTAAAACGTTTTTCCCAAAATACCGTTCAATATCACTTCGTAAATGCATTTCCACTTTCAAAAGTCCGACAAAACTCTCATAACGACTAAATATCGCTTATTGGGCTTTAAGGCTCAACAAGGGTCCATTAAGACATTTATAAGTCCAAAATACTATCGAAGTCCAAAACCAAGGTCGATTTACATATATAAGCTCATACTAATATATAGAAAATAATCCGGACCACAATAAGCCCCTCCATTAACCCACGGCTTAAATGGACTTATTGGGCCATGAGTCCAATAGCTCAAAAATACGTATATTAAGCTTGAAAATAAGCTACGTATCTTATTTGGTTACTAACATAAGCCTCAAAAATAATCCACAACATAATAACACAAAAATAATCAAAATCACTTTCCTAGTGATTTTGGGAAACTATACGTGGCATATAAGCCCAAATAAGTCAAGAAATAGCTTAAAAATAAGCCCGAATAAGCCATACAAACTACTTATAAAATATAAGCTATTTAGCAACATATATTATTCAATCATCATGACCACAACATCAAAACTACAAAAACTCTTTTTTTCATTCTTTTATTACACGAACCAAACACACCCTTTTCTTTCGTTTCGTTTCCAAAAATCAATTTTCACAACGATTAACTTGTACAACTAACATCTATGCATCAAAATAAACCCAAAAAGGCAAACGAAATTTAAATTTGGAAACTTACAAGAAAATCTTCAAAAATGTATATTTCGACACGAACCGGACAACCCAAACGTTGTTTAAATGAATACCCAAACACTCGTATCAACCTGGAATATCACGTTCTTGATCAAAGTTGGAATTTTTATGGTGGATTGTTGTTGGTGAGGGGCGGACGAACCACAAGCACACACCAAGGTGTGTGTGTTTTTTTGAAATGAAAAATGATGAGGATTATGAGATAATGGGGAGTGTAAGGCATCTTTATGTACCGATTCTAGACACATTAGCTAAAATTAAGCCATCTTGCTCCCTCCCTTGACTTCTTGACTGACTAGCATCCTATGGGGTGTCGGGTCTTTCTTTTTGTGTCGAAATCACTTAAATACTCGTAAAACTCAACCGTAAAATTTTCCCCAAAGTTAATTAGCATTTTTATTCACTTTAAAAATACTTTTTCATTAACCTAGAGTATTCACATGACATATTTTCACTTTACACCTTTCAAAACTCATTTGGACTTTAACGGACGTGTCAGACTCGTTTTTTCGGCATTTCTTAAAATTCACGAGTCAAACCACCCGGAATACAAATAACACAATAATACCTTTCAAAAGGGATTATTAATCACAATAAACCTTAATTTGTCATCATTCTCACAAAATTCATCACCGTCAACACGGTACAAAATCTGAATAAACTGACCAAAGTCAAATAGTCAAAGGACTATTAATGAAATATTCAGAACACAAAAAGGGCAAAGGTTACAAAAGATAACATCAAATTTTCCAGAGACAGAGTGTATAGTTTTGAACCCCTGGATCCCTTAAGTAGATCCACACCTTCTAAGTCACGTACGAAGCAGGTGTGTTTGCGAAAAGCAACCTTGAGACTGAATCACAAAATTGACCCACTGAGAATAAGTTGTGGCCTAATCCTTCCACATATTAAACCCTTGAGATAGTAACAGTTCCCATTTGATAGTCTCCATAACCCATTATCTTTACAATATGATCATTCCCGAATCTGACGGTACCCAAAAATTTACTGACGAAGTTGATGAGTTGAAAGCGATTTTCGGTCATATGCTTGGAGCATCCGGAGTCCAAATACCACAGAACAATTTGGACAACCTGCAATCGTTAAGAGAAGAAGATGGAACATCGGAAACAGTGGATCCCCAAGATTGTTTGGGTTCCTTAGAGTTAGAAGTTTTAGATTCTACAATCTTAACTTTGCTACTTGAACTTACAGATCTTGTTGCTTTTGGTCTCTTGCTATAAACTAAGATTTCTTGGGTTGGTGTAACTACTGATTTGGTAGAGGTTTCCTTAGTAGGCACTACTTTAGTGACGGTAATCCTAGTTAAAGGGCACCTGTTTCCAACTATAGTGAATATTCTTCTAGTAGGTTTCCAACTATACCTAATTTCAGTAAACACCTTTCCTGTAGGTTTCCATATATTTCTCTTTTTATTTATTTTAGATTTGGATTTAGAACACACATTCACAGCATTCAGATAATCAATAAGGCACTTATCATGATTAGCATCAAACAAACATTTGTTACATATAGCACACAAAGATTCAAACTTAGCATTACTTACATAATGCTTAACAAGTGCATTATTGATAGGTTCAGTAACAGAATTCGCATTTAACATTGATTGCATGACATGAGCATTACATTCAGTTTTGTCAACACGATTCTTTTTATTCTTCCTAAACTTAATGCTCCTAAATTGGTCTTCTACTTTATTGGTCTTGTTGCTACTTGATGGTTGCGGGATCCTATCATTCTTTGGTGTGTCTGAGGGCTTTGATCTGCTAGCACTAGCAGAACATGTTACTCATGTAGAATGCAACATATGTTTGTTAGAGTCTTTTGTAATCTGAATGTTGTGTGAAGATGTGAGTGGGTTAGCAAATCTAACTCTTTTGTCTTTGTTCATCAGTGTGACAGCAACTAACTTCTCACTAGGTTTTGGTAAATTAGGGCAAGTCTTAGAGACATAGACTAACAGTTCCTGAACATGTTTTGTAAATTTACAAGCAGAATCTAAGAGATATTCACTAGGATTCTGTTTTCTTGCGCGTTCTACAAGTTCACGTATGGTGTCAGTATATCTATGGTCTTCTTAAGATAATCCTTATGGGCATCCCTATTGTTCTTAAGTCTGTGAGAAATAGGTATGATGTCTAGCTTGAACATTCTTGGAGAAATAGTGGCAATAGGTTTTGAAACAACAGTATCGATAATATTTTCCCCTTTAAGTTTCCTTAATTCATTTTTCAATGTTGCAATAGCAAAAGCCTTTTCTTAAAGTTGAGCATTTAAATCTGAATTTTCAATAGACTTTGCATTAATTTGAGCAATTAAAGAGTCACCATGTTCTTTAGATTAAACATGTATCTTTTTAATTGAGTCAAATTGGTCTTTGAAAATTGATTTTAAATGCTCTTGTTCTTTTCTCAAATTTTCATTTTCAAAAAGTAATTTTGCCACACTGTGCTCCAATCAATCTCATCAATGTCTTTCTTTACATTTTTCACACCTTCTTTTTCCATCAAAGATTTAATTCGATCCTTCAATTTTCTTATGACAGTGTCCTTCTCTTGTGACTGAGCTTTCAATTCATTCATTTCAAATAATTGATTAAATGTTGGAGCCTTTTGGTTTTCACCAGAATTGTCCTTTTGAAAAATTTCTTGATGAAGTTGAGTTTCTAATTCCAAAAAAATGTAATGCTTTTCTAAAGTTGAATAACTTTTAACAAGTTTATCGTAAACCTCTTTTTCAATGAAATCTTTCTTTTTGATAAGCTCAGTCTCAAGTTTGAGACACTTGTTGCATTCATCCACACATGACTTTTTCACATCAAGAATATCAATTGAATTCATAGCAATATGCACAATATCTTGAGTCATGATTTGGTTTTAGAGTTGATCATTATCAATCTGAAGTTGTTTGATTTGAATTTCAAGATCATTTTTGTCTACAGAACACTGATCAACAACAGCTTCCATTTGGTTAAAAAATAGTTTGAACTTCAGTAATTTCATCTAGAAGAGTTTTATCAAACGCATTAAATGTGTCTTTTAAAACTTTTAAAAATGGAATTATTTCAGTTACAAAACATGCTTTTGTATGCTTAAAACCCCATGCACCTGCTGTAATAGCATTAGATGTGGTTCTGTTTTTCACAACCTTGTCAAAGTTTGCAAGCTGATATTTTAGCTTTTTAAGGCTTTCATTTGCCAAACTCACCTTAGGAAGTTCATGAGGAGCTTTAAATTTAACAGGAGTATGTGAAACAACAGGAGTAACAGAAGGATGGTTTGAATGTTTTAACCAGAAAGCTTGTTCTGCATCCAATTCTTTTTTATTAACAAAACGTTTACTAAAATCTTCTTTTATCTTATTCAATTTTGAATAATCAATTGGAGAAATCTTAATTTTCTTTTCTATTGAAATTGGATCATTTTGTTTATCAAGCATCTTTGATCGACTCACTTCTTCCAAAATCAATGTCTCTTCATCATCAATTACGGAAATCACAGCATGTTCATTAGCAATAACACTACCATCATATAATGTTGGTTGAATCCGCTAAGCTTTTTTAAGATAGAACGGATTTTGCTAACCAAGAGCTTGTTTACGAGTGTCAACGTAAAAAACTTGTGGTTTCGTGAGCATATGCATTGCTTGCGCAGATCGATACATCTTACAAATAATATTCTCCAGTTCTTTATTTTGCTTTTCCTAAACAATTTCCTTGTCAATATACTTAGATTCTTTTTCTTTAGATTCTGTTTTGAAAACATTTAATGTTTTTTATAAAGATTCCTTTTCTTTGACATGATTAGAAAGTGTTTCTTTAAGTGTATCGATCTCCTGCTGAAAAGCCGCAAGCTTTGCATTTCTCTTCCGAATTAAGTCATCCATTTAAGAATCGATTAATTTTTTACGTTTGTTCAAATCAACATTTTGTCTTTATTCAAAAATGGCAACACGTTCTTTATATCTCTCAAGCTCAGCGGATAATGATTCATTTATCATTTTATTTGTCTGATTTTCCTTATCTAAGTGAGCTACATGATCAGTCATTTGTTTAACCAAAGATAGCACCAATAAATCATTATGTGCAGAAGAATTAGTATCATGAATAACCGCATCTTGTGATTCTTGCAGATATTGAGAATACGGAATGATTTTACTATCACTATGTATCTCATTATCTTTAAAATCGTCAATATGTGTTTGTTCAGAATACGTCATCTCTTGCACATCCTGATTAATCATATCATTTAGTTGAGTATCAGAATATGGTACCTCAGAGAGAACATCAGAATCACAGATTGAAAGATTTGTCATCAGAACTGCTTTAGCCGAGGATATATCATCATAATCCGAGTCATACGCATCCAAATCTTCAGTCTGGAAAGCTTCATTCTAAGGGATTGTCTGCTGAGCAACTAGAGCTTCATCCATTCCAGGGTCTGCTAAAAATGCAAGTTGCTCTTCATCCAATATCTGACCAGCTTCCTGAGCTTTAGCTAACATCAACTTCTCCTTAAACCATGCAATATTTCTTGGCCTTTTTAGCTGAGTACACTGTCTTGCCATATGCCCTTCTCCTTAAAAGTTATAACACTTCACAACTCTTGGTTGACCAGCTGCAGAATTTCCTTTTGAAGTAGTAGCAATTCCTCTATTTCCAATACTAGTATAACTCTGAATTTGTCTTCCTTGAACTTGTTGAACTGTAACTCTACCATCTTGAATGGTCGCTTGATTTCTAGGATTAGACGATGTTCTAATTTGATTGTTTGATGGTGGAAACCTTAATGCTATAACAGACAGAAATGCCATTGCTTTGTTAATGCATTCAATCGGATCTTCTCCTTGCTGAAACATAGGAACAGCGAGACTGGAGTCCAATTGGGGAAATTCAGCTTGAGATTGTTGTGTTACTGATGGAGGTATGAATGGTTGTGAAGAAACTGATTGTTGTAGTGGTTTGACGGGAGTGTGATGTTGTTGATGATGAATAGGTACAACATAAACTGGTGTGAATTTTTAAGGAGGTGGATACATAGGAGAACCTGAATGTTGTGAAGACTGAGAGGGATTATATAAAGTTTGAGAGTTAGCTACCAATGCAAGAGGATCCGAATATCTATCATGCATGAGACGTACTTCATTAGCATGTCGTTCATGTTGACTGAGGTATGCATACAACTGATCATAGTTGGTGGTATACAAACTCTTTGCTAACTTCACATCAGTGACAAACTTGCTCCATTCCTGTGGAAGAGCATTCAGAAACTTGGTATTGACTTGAACTTGCTGCATTGTCATCCCAATAGTATGCATGTTATTGATCAGCTGAGAGAATCTCCAGTAGTACTCATATAGTGTTTCACCCTGAACGGAAGCAAAATTATTGAACAAGTTGTACAATCTGCATTCACGTTCTTGATATGATAGTTCAGTGCCTTTCATTAGTAGCTTGACTTTATCCCAAATATCCTTAGCCGCCTCTTGATGGTTAACAAGTGCATACACATCGGGTGGAAGACCATGAAGAATAGTATTGGTTGCTTGAACATCACAGTCGTTGTTGTGCTTCAATAAGTTCTGAGTATTTCTTAGGTCTAGTCTGCCCATCTTCTTCAACAGTTGGGTAAACCAGTGGACCATTGTGAATTGAATCAAGCATCATCCTACCATGTTTCTCTCCTTTGATGAAAAGTAGTATACGACATGCCCATGAATCGTACATTGATTTATCAAGCATTGGAGGACGGTTCTCAGCTCTAGCAACAAGGATGTGTTCTGCTAAAGTAATCATCTTGTTCAAATTGAAAAGTGAAATGATTAAAGATTGATCGAACAATGATAAAGGAGGATTGTGTTAAGGGTTGTTGTTGTCGGTGATTAAGATTGAAATTCTACGGGATTTTACAAATCTTCACTAAAACCGAGAGATCCAATTGATTCACGGGATTTTACAAAGTAAGACAAACCGTAGAAAATTAAAATCTTTTGCTGATTGATGTAATATTTCGCTTGATGTAATGTTTCGCTTGGAATATAACAATGTAATGTTTCGCTTGAAATATGAAAAATTGGACAGAGTTTCGTTTTGCAAAATTACGTATTTCGCTTGAACTAACAACCTGTCACAAATCGCTTGCTAACATAAATCGCTTGATGACATGTTTCGCTTGCTAACATATTTCGCCTGAGACATATTTCGCTTGACCTAAGAAAAATTAAGCAGAGTTTCGTTTTCTAGAAATGACATAAATCATTTGAGGTCAACCTGTCATATTTCGCTAACATACATATTTCGCTTATACATTTCGCTTACATACATATTTCGCTAGCTTCATAACATGTTTCGCTTCCTTCAAAACATATGTCGCTAGCATCAAACAAAATGTACCTTTTCAACAAAAATCATCAAAAACACACCGTTTTTGATGTTTTACCTTGATTTTTCTTGCACAACTAGTTATCTTAGACCTAGATCTTGCTTAAAAACATAAACTTTAACACTTTTAAACACAAAAAACCGGGTTTGGATTTTGGAAGACACGAAACCAAAAATAACTAAAAAACAACGATCTAAACAAGATATAAACGCACACAAGCTCACGATATCACCCCATGGCTACTGATACCAATTGTAGAAGTATTAAATCACTTAACAAATTAAGCAAGAAAGAAAGTTTAGAGAGAGAAAGTGGATTATAGCACTTAGAGAGAAAGAAATGGAAAATGTATTATGTGAAAAACTAAATGAACAACCAACCCTTTCTAAGGCATGGAGAGGAGGTATTTATACCATTTGCATGGCCGGTCACACATAAGGATGACTTATGTTGACCCGGTTAGCCTGATAAGTTTCTAAATATTACGCTACAAGCTATACTATTACATTTTTGAAAGTGACCGAGTCTTTTCTCGATTTCTAACAAACCCGCACAAGAACAAGATCACCCTAACGATTGCTTTATAGATTTGTTTGTAAAGAAAAGAATGAATAAAAATAAGTCTCACCCCCTTATCTCTATTTATAGAGAATGAGGGGAGAAAATCATTGCTTGTCTAACAAGGAATCGACTAAGACAATGAGAAAACATAAGTCGGTTGATTTGCAAATCAAGCCACTGACCTATTATTACATATCTGGCTATACAGTATGAACTAAACTTTCACATTAAACCATTAAACTATAGACTAATATTAATACTAAGGTGTTGTTTGTTTATTAAGAGGCTCTGAATCTGAATCTGATTCGCACATCTGAATCTGAATCTGATGCGCAAATGTCTGAATCTGAATTAAATGACATTGTTTGTTTTTTACTTTTTAAATGTCTTAACGATAAAAGTACAAATCAGTTTATTCTTAAAATCAGTCTTATTCTTACGAAACATAAACATGTTTAAATATTATATAGAGCATTTTAGTCATAAAATTAACATAGTTGTGCAACGTGAGAATAAAATGTCTTATAAAACATTCAAAATTTTGTGTCGCAATATATTCTCACAAAGTAGTCATATATTGTACTCTATCTTCATCATTTTGCAAATTGTTACTATCATTAACTTTACAATCATAAGATTGCGAAAAATATAATTTCATAGCATACTTAACGTTGTCAATTACTAACAACTAAAATAACTTTTAGTGAAAAATTTAAGCTCATGTGCAAATTACACGAGACATAATTAATTTCACAAACTAGTTATATATTAATGTTGAACATTATTTATTTAACAGAAAAAAGTTTAATTTTTTTTAATGTAATATCAATATTGAAAGAACAGTACAAATATATCTTGAAAAACAAAGATAGAAAAAACAAAAAACAATTTTTTTAAGAAAAACACAAAAAAAACTAAATAAAAAAACAAAAAAATAAACTAAAGAAAAAAAAAGTTTGGAGTGAAGAGGCATTAAGAGGCATCAAGACCCTTCATCCACATCTAGTTGGTTAAGATGTTTCAGCCGCCTCTGACCGCGTCTGAACGAGAGAAAAAAAAACAAACACACTTAATGAGTCAAATGTCTGAGCGCGTCTGAATGAGTCAGATTAAGAGGCTGTTAAGAGGCTCTTTATGAAAAACAAACACCACCTAACTCTAACAAAAACCAAGCTCAGGATCATATTAACTGAGCTGCGTATAACAAAAACCAAGCTCAGGATTGTATTAACTGAGTTGCATATAGGTATGTTTGACGCAATGGGGTGGGGTTGGGGCTGGAGGTGGAGCTCGAGCTTGAACAGGAGCTGAGGCTAGCTAGGGCTTATATTATAAACCGAAAGCTGAAGCTTATATTTTTATAAAGTTGTTTGGCGAATTAGTTGAAGCTGAAACTTATTAATGTAAAATCGCATAAAGCTATATAAAATTAATATCACATATATTTCTGGCTTTTACGTGATAATAAATTATATTTTGAAGGGTATTTGTGCAATTAGACTAGCTATAAGCCCCCCATAAGCCTCTCTTTATCAGAGCCTAAAGTTGTGATTGACAATTGGGTCAGCTCTCCAAAGTCATTTGCACGAGTGTGCGGTCGACCAAGTCTTTCTTTGACTGGTTGTGGGCTCTGTAACATTTTCTCGATAAAAGGTTAATATGGGTTCCGGGTCACCCACGACCCTTTTTTGACCTGTTACCTTACCCGCCCAACCTGCTCATATAGACATATAGTTCCAGTTTACTTGCTCTACTAGCTAAAGAACTAGTTCATCTAAGTTAAACTGGCATTTAGATAACTAAACTTTAGTTCGTCAAACAAGGTCAAGATACAAAAAGTGTGCTACAAAGATACGATTATTAATCTAAACCGATGTGTTCCTGTTTAAGACAGAGGATCAATTGAATTCTTTCTTCTTTCTATAAGATGGTTGTAATACTAATGGCGTGTATAACTGAACTAAGATAGATCTTCGTATGTGTCCTGATTAGATTGCATAAGACAATCTAACTACTCAATTTAGCTTGTATAGTAATATGACATCTTATAGATCAAGTTACAGCACTTGAGTTGAGTATCAAATAAACTTAACTAGTAAATGAAGTCCTTTGGATGACTAAATCACAACCATGCTGTCAACTTCTTTCAGTGATGACAATACAGAAAAAAATATTTACTGTGTCCCTGAGAGAGAATGGCATGAATATCTTTCACATGATTTCAACACAATCTAATGTAAGCTGATATAGATGTACTAGTTTCCCTTGCAGAAACGTTTATCCAGCCTATCTTAATAAGCGTATCTTTGAAACTCAATATTCCAATTGCACCACATGTTTCAACGCAAAAAGGCTGTTTGAATGAACCTACAGCGTGAATTTAGTATCTTATGGCTTATCGTATGCATGTGGCATGAAAATAAGGTGCAAGAACAGATCCTTTATCTTTTGAGTTTGATACAGTCTGGACTTTAAGCACTGCGCAAACAATGTACAAGCTATAGTCACAGAAGAACACATTTTGATCTTATAAAAAATGTGATCATAGAATAAAAGAAGCCGTTGCTAATGCCTGATACCCAAAGGGCCCTGAGCCTTAAAAGCCAAATAAACAGAACCCGCCTTTCCCCCTGAAGAACATGGGTGTTTGGAAGGTAAACTTAAAAAAAAGTGAAACCTTTTGTCAGTGTGCCAATCAAACAGAACCCGGCCCCATCGGGAACAACAAAATCATGTAAAACCTTAAAGCGCAAGCAGTGTAAACCTTTTGAACCTTAAACTCAAGAGGGCCGTAGAGATCATTGAGAGCAAGCACAATTTTAATTAATCAGTAACAAACATCACCGGTGTATTACTATTCATAAGCACAAACTGACTCGATGACTTGCAATAGAGAACCTTTTCAAGGTACCACGCATTCTCATCAATTTAATCTAACTTTGAAACAAGTGAACACGCCATACAAATCAATTTACTTTGACTTCATAATCAAAACATCAATCATAATATAGAATAAACGTCAATAGTTTCCAAAGACACAGAACCTTTGGTAAACTTTTAGAACTTGCAATTCAACATAGACTAACTCGAACAAAAAATCATAACATGTATGCAAAAAATAGAAAATCTACAACCTTAATAAAGCTCATCAAACAGAAGATCAAAAATGTCGATAAACTCAACTTATCAATTGATTCACCATGAAACGATTTACACACCAGATATATAATAATATGTATCACAATAAACATCAAGAACAACATCATTAACAGCAAACCACATGATATCCCAATCATCACTCTCCAAATCATATGTAACTTGTATGTCTCATCTCCATATTGAACAAACAATGCCAATGCATTAATCAATAACACCAAAACCACATACATGGAAAAAGCTATCACCAGCCATCCTTTTACCGTACAGTAATGTTTTACCTTTTGACATCGCCTTGAACCCCTTTATATTTTCCAAAACAGTTACCACGCTAGCTAACTGCCACACCACAATCAAATACAAAAAACCAAACGTATATAAAACCAGCAAGACAAAAAAGAGTATGACTTCAACACTTGAAACTCTGAAAATAGCGTATGAGCCAAAAAGCATCGCGACATACAACACGTTGTATAGAAAGTGTAACGTAAAAATAAAGAAAAGTAACAAATAACCGTTTCCAAATCTTGGGTACAATTTTAAGGACATGGAGGAAAGTGGCTTCACGGTTAGTATAAATAGACGCGACTGTGAAAAAAATCGCGGCTGTTGGGAGGAGAAAGAAAAGAGTTGATAAAGTATAGTATATGAATTTGAAAAGCACAAAATAGACCAGACCAGCTACCGTTACTTTACTGAAATCCAATTCGAATGGCTTGCTTTCTATTTTGGGAAAGACGCGACATGAGATTACGGGCTGAGCTACAAAGATGAGCATGAGGGGAAGGAGAAGAGTTAAGGTAATTTGGGTGAAGATTTTCTAAGGGCACACAAAGGGAATCTTTGTATAAGATGTTGCTGTTTCTTGCTTGTTCAAATAAACTTTCAAACTTTAAAACCATGCCTAAATGACAAATAAATCATAAAAACTGCGATAATTAAAATCAGAGCCTAAAATTGTGATTGACAATTGGGTCAGATCTCCAAAGTCATTTGCCCGAGTGTGTGATCCGCCAAGTCTTTCTTTGACTGGTTGTGGGTTCCGTAACTTTTCCTCGATAAAAGGTTATATGTGTTTTGGGTCGCCCCAAACTTGTTTTGACCCGTTGCCTTACCCGCCCAACCTGCTGATATAGTTCCAGTTTACCTGCTCTGCGAGCTAAAGAACTAGTTCATCTAACTTAAACTGGCATTTGGATAACTAAAGTTTAGTTCGTCAAACAAAGTCAAGATACAAAAAGTGTACACGTTTATTGATCTCAGCCGATGTGTTCCTATTTGATACAGACGATCAATTCTTTCTTCTTTCTATAAGATGGTTGTAATACTAATGGCATGTAACTGAACTAAGATAGATCCTCATATGTGTCTTCAATACATTGCATATGATAATCTAATTACTCAATTTAGCTTGTATAGTAAAATGACATCTTATAGATCAAGTTACGGCATTTGAGTTGAGTATTAAATAAACTTAACTAGTAAATGAAGTCCTCTGTATGACTAAATCACAACCATGCTGTCAACTTCTTTCAGTGATGACAATACAAAAAAAAACTGAGAGAATGGCATGAATATCTTTCACATGATTTCAGCACAATCTAATGTAAACTGATATAGATGTACTAGTTTCCCTTACAGAAACTTTCATCCAGCCTATCTTAATTAGCGTATCTTCGAAACTCAATATTCCAATTGCAGCACATGTTTCAGTGCAAAGAGGTTGTTTGAATGAACTTACAGCTTGAATTTGGTATTTTATGGCTTATCGTATGCATGTGGCATGAAAATAAGGTGCAAGAACAGATCCTTTATCTTTTGAGTTTGATATAGATTTGGACTTTAAACACTGCACAAACATTGTACAAGCTAAAGTTACAGAAGAACACATTTTGATCTTATAAAGAATGTGATCATAGAATAAAAGAAGCCGTTGTCACCCGAATGGGACACCTGAGCCTCAAAAGCCAAATAAACAGAACCCACCTTTCCCCCTGAAGAACATGGGTGTTTGGAAGGTTTAACTCAAATTTCTATCCTTCTTAATTCTTAACCCAAGATGTTGGTAGAGATTACTGTTGCAAGCACAAAATCAATTTACCAGTAAGAAACACAAATGGTGAAATACTTCTAACAGTATTACTATTCATAACCACATACCGACCGACTCTCAGCAGAGAGCCTTCTCTTCATATAGTTCAAACTGGTGACTCTCGTACTAAAGATGTATCTCATAGCCGAAATTTATTCAAATCAAATGCATTACGGTTTGTTACATATAAAGTATGTATTTCAGGTGATATTAACCGCAAAACAAGC
>BQNB010056137.1:0-38794 GCA_026074375.1 Tanacetum coccineum | reverse complement strand
CAAGAAATGTATCAACCTCCTCTATAAGAAAATCACTATCCACAACTGGAATAGGAGAAGAAAAGGGATTTTCAAGCACAAAAGGAATAAACGAAGTGAGTTTCAATGCTTCGATCTTATCAACGAGAAGATTGACGTTTAATAATTTTTCACGAAGAATCTCATCCTCTATTTGAAGAATATCATTGTTAATTCCTTCTTCTTCAACATCAAAATTTTCTTCATCAAAATCGTCTTCATCAATTCCCGGTAAAATTGGATCAATAAAATCGAGTTCACCGACGAACTCCTCGGGAAGAAAATCAATCTTAGGAGATGTGATCGAACTATCTCGACTAAGCAAAGAGTTAATAAGTCCACATTCGGCATCAAAATGATCACAAGATGGCACATCACAAATATCTTTGGAAATACCCTTAAACTCACTTTAGATTGGAACAAGGTTCTCAACACTAGACTTTTCCGTTTCCAGAATAGTGTTAAGATGCTCGTCCCCCATACTTAGAGAGTTATCGGGCTCCTCGATCGGTAAGTCTGGTGTGATTGCTTTAGGCTTTCTATATATCACAGTATACTCATCATCATCAGCCATAGGAAAATTCAAATTTATAAGAAAATTTTGGGCTGCCGGCTCCTCCTGCTCTACCTGTTTGGATTGAATTCCATTGAAAATTTGCAAATCTTTCATAAGCTTAAGTAGCAATTCTTGCATAACTTTAGGTTGATTCTGCTCTTCTTCCACGGCTTGCTTAATTTTAAGAAATCTCTCCTCAGCTAGCAATAAAGTGTTAGCCTTAATTATATTAAGTCAAACAAGAATGTTATCGGTCTTAGAAAGTCAATCTAGGTCTTGTATTATAATAGGCTATATTAAAAAGGATTTGATTATTTTTAATTATCCTTGCCATATCTAGCAACATATCCTGATTCGATCTCTGAGGAAGTTGATGAGTGACGAAAAATTGTGAGGGTTGATATTGGTCAAAACCGGAATAAATCGGATTATAACAAAAATTCGGATCATAATTTTGGTTCATCGGTTGACACTGAAAATTTTCATGAAGAACCCCGCAATTTTCACAAGGAAATTGTTGTGGCTGACTCAGAGAATAATGTAGAGGTTGGTTAAATCCAAAGAGTATTGATTGTAAACAGGGACCCTAGATTAAAACGGAGTGTTCCTTTTTTGACGAAACGAAGCCCGATGAGAGTTCCCTCCACAAATCACACGAGTAAGTCCTCGTATTGTTGTTGTTGTGATGTTTGGTTGAAGAAGTCGGTGTTTCATATAAGAATAAGGATTTTGTTTCATAGACAAACTCATTTCCAGATCCTACATTCTGCACAGCTCGTACAGTTTCCTCCATTAAACGACCTCCACAACACAGCAACCAAAAGGGTTATACGAAGACATGTTGAGGAATAATACAAATCAGCATATAAGTAGAAGAATTAAACGTATTTTGAGGGCAAAGGAGAATATTTTTAGATTTTGAAAATTATTCATAAGAAAAGGAATTAAAATAAGAAAGAAAAATATTTTTGGTAACCGAAAGTTAAACGTGCACGGTAGCTCTCTAAAAATACGTACAAGCAAAGCAGAGGGTGGGATAAGCGCGAGCGCTATTTTAGAAATAACCCTTCTCCTTTAGGGGTGATGTTCTTAGGATCCAAAACCCACCTTAACAATGGTAACAAACGGTAATTTTTTTAATAAAAGAAAATAGAAGTGTAAAATATTTTTGTATTTTTATGGTTTTATTAAGAAAATATTCACAAATGAAAAACGATAACTTCACGAGGAAGGGTCTTCAAAACACTAATCTTTGAACGAAACACGATAATCGTAACACACTTCCCCGGCAACGGCGCCAAAAATTTGATCCGTCTCCGAATACGCTATACGTTAAAAATTATATTATAAGTGAATAGGTTTCCAATAATATATAGTAAGTATTTTCCTTCGGATTCGAGAAACAAACTTTTAACCAAAGTTGTCTCAAAAACCTCCCGGGTCGTTTGTCCTTGGCGAAGCATGAATTGACATTCGGTACGTTCGTGATCACGCGTTTTGAATGGGTAAAATATTTTGACTTTGGTTTTCTAAGTCCTACTAAATATAAATAACAAGTAAATAAATGCACGAAAACAAGTAAGCAAGTAACGATGATTAAACATGAAAGCATAAAGACGTTAACGGGAAATAAAGAAAATGCGACAATTAAAACCTAAGTTATCAAAAATTAAACCTAAAATGATTTTTTTAACTTTTCCTAATCCTAATTTACTAACTTATAAGAAAAAGCTAAGGAAATTCTAAACCGAGAGTGCTTAAAGTTAAAAATGAAGAAAACGAGAGCGGGAATCAAATCCCGTTCTTTAAAAAATGAAATTCTTAAATTTTAACCCTACTAAAGCAAAATTTAAATTCTATAAGACCTAAATGACAAAATAAAATTTTTAGAAAAAGAATTTTATATTTTTGATTATTTTAATATTTTTTTATGATTTAAAAACAATTTTAAACTAGAAAATCGATTAAAAATACTAAACTAACTCTAAAAATTTTGGAAAAATTATGAAAAGTAGCTTAAGTTGAGAAGAATCTAATAAAAATGCTAACTGGAAAATATGCTAAACGAATAAGCACAGAATAAGCAATTAAGCTTGTTAAGCTTAAACTAGAAAATGTGTATATTCAATAAACTAAGTAATATCTATGAATGAAAAATCCCAATGGCACGTTGAGTTTTGGGTGTGTGTGTGTAAGGTTGAGGAGGGTAGAGGTCCAGGGTTCGAGCCTTGCTCACCCTGGATTTCCCCTTCCCTTTTTTTTATTTTTGCAAAAACTTTTAAAAACAAAGTTATAAAACAGCTTAAAACTAGCAACTTTTGTTAAAACAACTTTTATTTTTACTTAAGCAATAAGCTAGAAAATAAGCTTTAAGGTTGACAGATTATGACTTAAAGGATAAAGGCTTTTTCACTAAACTAGAAAACTAAGAATAAGCTAAAACAAGAACTTCATAAGCTACCTACAATCTACCACTAACCTAATAAGCAAATTTGAGCAAGTAATAAGCAAAAGGAACAAGTCATAAGCTGAAACATTCAAATAAGCTCTTTGGCATAAAACTGTAAACCAAACAGTCCAAACTAGCAACTTTGAGCTTATTTTCTAATAAGCAAATGGAACCTTATGATAAAATGACTTGAAACCAATCTTAAATCTAGACCTATAAACCAACTTAAAACAGAGCTTTTAAAACTATTTTTGAATTCCAAATATTCAAGAAAAAGCTAATTGAAAACTGCTTATAGACTCAGTATGTACTGAGTTTACATTTTGGTTTGAAAAGACAAAACACAAAATTCAGACCTAAAAACAGATAAGCTAATAAGCTAATTTCAACAAAATAAGCTCAAACAAATAAAATATGACCTACAAACCACTTGTGCACAAAGTTTGAAAAGCTAATTCCTACTATTACTAACTCAAATTTGGAATTGAAAAAGGTCTTTTAACTGTTTTAGTATACTGATGCAGTTGCCATATTTAAAACCAAATCTCAAAACTAACTAGTGCAGACCTAAAGACTTGTTTACTACACTAATAGAATGACTAAATAAGAGCAAATTGATTGACAAAACAAGCTAGAAACAAAAAAATTAACTCAAATACCATTAAGCATCTGAGCTAATGAACTCAGATTCAGATTTTCAAAACACAAACTATATACAAACTAATCTAAGCCTACAAAAGCCTAAAATCCTAACTTTATAAACCTTAGAATGATATTTGAAACCAATTTAAAGAGCTAAATGGCCTAGACAGCACTAACTTAAGTTAGTGTTGCCTTGTGCCAAACACCCCTTAAAATTGATCAAACTCATTTTCAGCTTATAAACTTGAAAATTTAGACACAAACTGCAAATACCAGATGATCACTAGCTTATATCAGACCTAATGAACTAATTTTGATAATCAAATAAGCTTGAACAATAACAAAACAGATTATGCTAATTTTTATGGTTTCTCTAACAGATTTATAACAATAACATGAAAACTAAGATTTATACTAAAATTTAAACACACCAAGCATGAAATGACTAAAATAAGCAATAACAAGTTAATCTAAGCAGTAATAAGCAAACATAAAGCTGAATTAAAGAAAAAGTGCAGAATTAAGCTATAAAGTGAAAATGAAGAACTCATAATTGCCTTTGCTTAAACAAGACTTTAAAATGCTCAAGGAGCTACTCAACAAAGCTCCATCTTATCAAATGATAAGCTGGTGGGTCTATAAGCTCATCCCTTGCTAGCTTATCTTCCATATTAAAGCTGAGGTAATTTGAGGAGTGGAAACAAACTAAGAGTAGTAAGAGTAGCTTAAAAGAGCTTAAAAGGAGCTTATGAGAGTATAAAAGAGCTTATTGAACTTTAAGTGACTTTAAAAGAAAAAAAACATGAATTAACAAATGATATTAAATGAAAGCAAACTTTTATTGAATTAATAACTGAGTACAAGCTTGAAATTGAAAATTACATTTAGAAAAGATAAATAAGCTAATCTACACTACTCTAAACTACCCTACTCCTAGATAGATCACACTGTGTGGTTCGTCTGCTATTTATAGCTGTGAGAAGATGATTCTAGATCCAGGGACGCTCCTCCTTCCTTGATCTCAACCATTAATTCATAACCGTCTCTCAATTGCTTTGATCTTGCCCGTTGAATGAGTGACACGCATGATTAGCCAATCATATTGCTGGGGATTGCCAGCATGGCTTCCCCAGGCGTCATTGCGTGCGTCATTTAGTTCTAGAAGGGTGAATTACTTTTAAGTAGGGTTAAATTGGTGCAGGGTAATGTTTGAGACGGAGGGTGAATAGTAAAAGGGATTGGCGCCCTTTTCTTTTCTTATATCATTGTTTGACCCGACGTTTAAAAGGAGGGTTGACTTGGGCTCTTTATTTGGGCTCGGGTAAAAGGAAAATGGGCCAAGGGTTAAAGGTATTAAGTTATAATACTTAACCATTGTTAAGTATTTTTGATATTTGTTAGGTTTTGTTTGATAAAGTTTAACGACCGTTAGTTCTTTTGTTGGGTTTTGGGTTTTTGAAGTTTACGGGCTCGTCTTGGGTTTTTCTTGATAAATGCATGACCTTGTCTTGGCTTTTCATGCTCTTTTCCTTCTCGTGCTCGTATTTTATCCTTTTTGGGCTTGATTGTGTCTTTTCGTCCATTATCTGTTCCCTGCACATGATAAACACAAAACACACAAATACAACACATTTTTGGTATGCTTTTGGTCTTTTTGGAATAATATATTGAATAAAAGGTATAAAGTTATTATAGACACATACTAGACATCCTAAAAAGTAAGAGTCATTGAACCCTCCCAAGCTTGGTAAAGTGTCTCCTCCATCCATTTCTTTAAATTTCGAATCTCCTCTAATTTCTTTGTTTTGTTTTTCTTAAGATGGACAATATTTCCTAATAAATGCTTTCTCTAGAAGATCCCATGTACTAATTGACCCTGTAGGAAGCAAGTTCTTACATCTCCTAGCTGTCCCAATGAGTGTAATAGGAAACACTCTAAACATTACTGCGTCACGAGTGACGCCAGGAATATGAAAAACAACTGTGATTTCTAATACTTTCCGTACATGTTCGTGGGCATTTTCATCATCAGTACCTGCAAAAAGGTTACATCTTAATTCACTCATAAACTGGCTTTTGATCTCGAAGTCGACGTCATTCCCAAGTATGGGTATAACCACGCTTGGTCTGTCCCTTCGAGTCAAAGGATAATATTGTTCAATGGCGAGTGTGTTGATATCTATAGCACCCATATTGTTCCTGAAAACCAACATGAAAGATTAGTAGAATATGCTCACAAAAGGAAAACAAAAATAATACTGAAAAATACTAAAATAAAAACAAAATATATGCAAAAACTCAAATTTAAAATTTATTTAGCTCTCCGGCAGCGGCGCCAAAAACTTGATGCGTATTTTATTTTAAAAATAATTTTATTCAAGTTTTAAATTTATAAAACTCGTTTCACCTATACAAACGCACTAACGGGCAGAGAACCCGATCGTGAGTAGTGTAGTTTTGGTAAATCCGAGGTCGTCTTAAGAGTTAATGGACAGTCTAAAATCTGAGTTTTAATTATCACAATTTTTGAAAGCAGAATTGATTGTAGAAATATTAGAGATTGCAAGAATATAAATAAAAAGAATTAAATTGGTTTTAAATACGATTAAGGGAGAGAGAGTGTGCTATCCTAGTTATATCATAATCAACGTCGCGATTCAAACATATATTCTAGCTAGAATAACCAGGAACGAATGGTCATCGAATCCTAGCCTATAATCGCTAAGCTTGGATCAATTGGTAAAGTAACCTGAAATTCTAGTCCATGTTGGTCACAGGAACTAGGCATTATAACATTTGGCTTAAAACACCTACTAGGGTTTCTAACAAGTATTTATTCATGCTAAAGATCAAAGTATGACAACCAAATATCCAACTAGACAATTGAATTGCAATGTTAATTATTTAATAACTTGGATAACACATATAAAGTTTAGCCGAAAATCATATTATTACAATCAAAATCAATGTTGAATAATGAAAGTAAAAAGAACATGATAATCGAACCAAACTAGTGATGATGGTTATTGATTGGCTGGATTCACACCGTAAATATATAATATATAGTAAAATATAAAATATATAAATAAGTGTAAAAACCAACAAGATCAATGAAACCGAGAAGTAATATAGAGCTTTCCCGGGTCGTTTATCCCCAACGAGGCTGGACTGGTAAATCGATACGATCGAAGATTTGAGTTTGAAAGAAGGAATTGGTTTGGGAAGTGAAAAAAGTCAAATTAGATAATAACGGACTAAAACGTTTAAGAAAAACCTAGAAATTACGAAATTAAACTAGAAAACGAGACCCCGAATCCCGAACAAAAGGGGGAAAACCTAAAACTTTAAAAATTAAACCTACGAAAGAAATCCTTTTCTTCTAACTACTCTAGGGATCAAATAACGAAGAATGAAAAAGACTAGACCGAAAACGGAGTTCGTTTGACCCAAAAACGAGTCAAAACAAAATCCCGTACCCGGACCCATTCTTTAAAAGACAAAAAGTATTCAAAAATGACCGCTACGAAAATTTTTTAAATTTTTTTCACTACAAACTAGATTGATAAAAGAAAATTTTCTAAAAAGCAAAATATTTTTTTTGATAATTTATTGTAAATTTTATGAATTAAATAAACTTTTAACTAAATTAAATTGTAAAAAATATTAAACGATTACAAAAAATTCTGAAAAATTTTCTAAAAATACTTTACTCTATAAGGTTCCTACGAAAAATAAGAAACACAAATAAGCTAAAGAAATAAGCCCCGAAAATAAGCTATACAGCTTATAAGCTTATTTGGTCAAAATGACCTTAAATATGTTAGCCCTTGAGTCTTTAACGAAAAAGACCCAAGGGCGCAGTGGTAGAGTGTGTTGGTTATAAAGGGGATGTATCGCTTGGTCCCGGGTTCGAGTCTTGCTCACCCGGGCCAAGTGTCCTTTTTCATTTTGAAAACTCAAAGAAGCAAAGTTGTTAAGCTCGTGGGGCTTAACAACTTTGTCAACTAGAGCTTTTTCTGAAAAGGCCTAAATAAGCTAAAAAAATCAGCTTAAAGTTGACAGAAGTGGCTTAAATGGGCTTAAAGGCAAAAATGCTAAGTCTTTTTGGACTTAGGGTCGAATTAAGCTAAGACAAAGAATAGATTAAGCTAAAAATGGTAAACTTAACCTCTATATAAACTACAAAAGTGAAAAGCTTAAACTAAATAAGCTGGGACAAAAGCTTAATGACAGAAATGCTTAAAACAAGCTTAAAAGGGCAAAAGCACTAAAATGGGCATTCAAATAAGCAAGCAAAAAGAGGAAATAACAATAACAATCTAAACTTAACCTAAATAATCACTGTAAAACAATTTGAGCTTATGGAATAAGCTCAATAAGCTAAAATTAAAAAATAAGCAATCCCTCAGCCTAAGAGACTCAAAAATAGTCAAATGGTAAGTTTTGGCTTAAAAATAAGCCCACAAACAAGCTTTTCAAAAGCTAAAAATCAACAAACTTATAAAAGGGCTTATAAGCTCTTAAAATAAGCCAAGAGATTGGGCTTAAGCCCTCTTAAAGGCTGAGAAAATTAAGCCTAAAGTCTCCATTTGCCACTAGGGGAGCTATTAGGCTAATTTTCAAGGGCTTTTATTTGACAGCTTATTTTAAGCTGTCAAATAAGCTCTAAAAACACAAATAAGCTCAAACAGATTGAGTGCTATAGCTAAACAGCTTGTGCACCAATTTTGAGCTTTTAAAAAGCATAAAAACCTGCTGATTTTGTTAAATGAAAAAGGACTTTTGGGTTTTTAGAAACTGTGACCAAAATGGCTTGGTGGTTTTTTTGTTTTTTTGAAAACACTTCACAAGTCAAAAAGATAAAAAGCTATTTGGACAGCTCTTTTAGACACACAAACACAAACTTTTTGATGCACAAACTCAAACCTACAAGTGCTTAATCAAATAAGCACTTGTGGGTTCCTTAAAAACCTCACAGTTATGAAGTAGGATTTAAAAACTTTGGAAAACAATTTAAAGACTGAAATACTTTTAAAAAACACTTATATGAGCTTAACAACTTAAGCTAAAACCAACCTCATGGCCATAACCCATGCCAAAACCTGTTTTGACCCACTTTCCATGTTATCCCAAACACCCCTTTACTTCAAAACTGCCAAACTAAAATGAGTTTAAAATCTATTTTTAAGCTAAAACTTTGAAAACCTTTTATCCACTCTTACTTATATTGACCTACTAAAACTATTTTAACACTAAAAGTCCTAGCTTATTAAGAAAAATAAGCTAGTTTCTCAGCTAGCTTATTACACTAACTTGGCAGTTTTAAGTTATAAACTAAGATTAGACAAATTTAACCTAATGAAAACTTAAGACAGCTAGAGGTTAAGCCTAAACAAACATGATCAAAGAGAATTAAACAAAATTTGAATAGAAATAAGCAAAAGATAAAGCTAAAATTAAGCTAAATTGAGGCTTGAGGAATTAAACCTGAGAAATTTGTTGTCTCAGAACCCAAAGCCACTCTTTCTGAGTGAGTGGCCTAAAAACATACACCTAAGTGGCCCTTGCCTCTATTTCCTGAGCAATAAGCTCAATAAGCTTATATTAGCTTATTTCTTCATAGGCTTCCAAAATCACACCAATTGAACATTCAAGAACTAAATTCAAATTGAAAACAGTAGATAAGTAGCTTATAACAATTTTTAAACGAATTAGAGCTTTAACAATATAAGCTCTAATGAGCTTATTGTGATAGCTTATTGAGGAAAAAAGAGCATAATTCTCATTAAAACTAAAAATTATAAATGCATAAGAGAAGTTAACTTAAAAACACTTTAAAATACTTTTAAAACTACACTAAAATGACATAAAAAAAACTATTAGCCACAATGGCTTTATAAAGCTATTTATAGCAAAAATGAATATAACTAGGTCCATCTTCCTCTCTTCTACTGTGCTTCTTTGACCACACATAAAAGGAGGGTGTGTTTTGTTTTTGTGAGGGTTTCCAACCTCCAATTTGGCCCTTCAATCCTTTAAAAATCATCTGGTCGACGAATTTAGCCTTGGGGTGAGTAGGATTCCAACTTGGCATATTTTATAGCTGGGGAAAGGTGGTGAGGAGGGGGATGATGAATACCATGTGGAATTGGGTATGCACAGTAAAAAAGAGGGTATACAAACCTGTGATTGTTTTTGGGAGGGAAAAAATGAGGGGAAAGATGTTAGGGGTCATAACAGAGTGTGGGTTTGAGAACTTGGCAAAAATGGTTCCCCTCTAAAGGTTTCCTTTTTGTTATTGGCACATTTCGTCCTTGTGTTTATAATAACATTTTGGGGGACTTGGCAAAAACAATCCCCAAGAGTTTATATAACTCTTGGCAACCCCACCGTCCCATGTGTGTCAAGTTAGAAAGACTTGAACAGCTGTTCCCACACTTCTAGTACAACTTTGCTTAATTGGCAGTTTACCCTTTTCTTCTTTCCTCCTCTTTTCTTCTTTAAGCATAAGTTTAGGGACTTGCAATTTCAGTCCCTAAACTTATATTTCTTTGACTTTTGGCCCTCGGGTACTTGGTTGACTTTGTCTTTGACCAGTTGACTTTTCTGTTGACTTTTTGACTTGATTGACTTTTCGGCTTCGATTTGGCTTTGTCTTTCACAGTCTTTTCCATTCCGAGTCCGGTTTTGTTGTTTTGGCTTTGTTTTTCGTCCTTTTCTTAGTTATCCGTTCCTGCACAATACAATTAGCAAAACAAGCATATATTTGGCATTTTAAGTCCGTTTTTGGTTATTTTAGCTCGTTTTTAAAGGTAAAAGGTATGTGTAATTAAGCACATACCAAAATCCCCCATACTAAGGTATTGCCGTGTCCTCACGCAATGCTATGAAGTAAGCATTTACGAAAACTAAGAATCTCAATCTCCCTCGACTAATAACTTTGAAAAGTAGCAAAGTGTTCGTCAAGGGAAACTAAAGAATCAAAAGCTTCGACAAGTCCCGTTTTCACCACTTTTTATTCATACACTAACTATCCCTAATATTTTTGGATTTTTCTTTTTCTTTTCTCGACTACCTGTTTGACTTCCTTTATTTACACTGGGATCATAGAATGAGAAACGACCATAGAATAATCTACGGATGTCCTGACGGATAAATTCATCGTCCCCGATTTTTCACTAGATCCAAACCAAGCAATTAAACAAGATCATTTGTCAATATAAGTCTAAATGCTAAGCACTCATACTTATGACTTGTGAACTTTTAACTCCCAACATGAATGTACGATTTAAATGTGTGTACTCATTTCAACTCAACCATAGATCAACTTATTTCCATAGTCGTAATTCAAGATGAATCATGACTCAAAGCAACAACTTATTAGGACCTTGTAACTTGATTTTAAAGAACGAGATTTTAACTGTAGAACTTTTTGCAACATCTTCATCATTATAATCATAAGTTCTTAAAGCTAGGAATGCGTTGTTTAGTTTGAACACCTACCTAGGCCTCGCTCCCTAGTAGGATATCACAACCAACGACCGATGTTCTTAGTTTGAAAACCCACCCCGTTGCTAGCGTAGTGGGAAATCACAACAACACCTTCTTCCTAATATGGCTAAGGATTAGTGTCTTAGTTTGAACCCTCACCTAGACCTCGCTTCCTGGTGAGATATCACAACACACCAAAACCTTAGAAGTAAAGATGTCTTAGTTTGAACCCCCACCTCGTGGTTAGCGGAGTGGGATATCACGACACATCTTTTACTTGCTCCATATAATCAAATTTATGCTTCATTGGCATAATTTCATATTCATCCTTTATTGCATTCATAAATTCAATTCATGCTTCTTTGGCATTTTTAACTTTCGAATTATTAAGAACAAAAAATCTCGCTTTAAAGAATCAAGTTACAAATTGAAGCTTTATCTAAAAATATTGATTGACATAGTTTGAACTGAGAATTAAGCACGTAGATTAGGTGAATTAGAAGCTAATGGGCGAAAAAGAAACACAAGTACCCATAAAAGTTTTGTTCAGCACATAAACTTAAATTTAACTCTATCACATCTTGTTCTTCACCTTTTTCAAAAATTCGAAGAAATCGAATTCGGTGAAAGCTTAGCCTACAAGTGGAAGTGAGGAACCTAGCTAGGACTCCAACACGGCCCGATCGAGTCAAAAATTATTCTCATTCTACCCATTAGGAAAGTCAAAACTGTGACAAAACACTTATTTTATTTTTGAAAATTTTTAAAATTTTTCAGTTTTTTTTTTTTTTTGAGTAAAAATTTGGTGGTAAAACCGTGGTGGGGTGAGGGGGGGGGGGGGGGGGGGGGCGGGATTACGTGATAACAACGACTGCAGGCAAAAATCAAATCGAAGATTCCCCCCCCCATACTAGAACTAAACATCGTCCTCGATGTTTCAAAGGGGTTCCTACGTAAATCTAAGGCCGTTTATGAAGTGTGCCAAAAGATAAAACGTTAGTCGATTAGATTTGGATACTGGATTCCCAAAATGAAGCTGAGGATGTGAAACTCTTGTGGAATACTGCAAGTACGAGAGTCTTCACAATCCGGGAAATCCTGGACATACAATACAAAGCACACAAAACATGGACAAAACACGGGTAATGGAAAATGAAAGCCTTCTCACACAAAAACACTTATTTATTTCATATTACGGATAAGCATGGGGTGCCTCCCACGAAGCGCTTGTTTAGGGTCCCGACGCTTGACCCGTCCCCCGAATTTATTGGTCCATGGGGAACGTTTGGAGATCCGGGACAACCTCGGTTGGTATGTCCCCTCCAAAGTAGTGTTTTATACGATGACCATTCACTTTAAAGTTGGGCCCGGAGTTTTGAGATAACTCGACGGTGCCATAAGGAAAAACTTGGACAATGGTGAATGGTCCAGACCAACGGGATTTCAATTTGCCCGAGAAAATCTTCAGTCTAGAGTTGAAGAGGAGAACACGATCACCAACGTTGAAAACGCGGTTTTTGATCTTAGCATCGTGTATCCTCTTGGTTTTCTCTTTATAGATCAAAGAGTTTTCGTAGGCTTGATCACGAAGTTCATTTAGTTCATTCAGTTGAACTTTCCTGTGATCACCCGCAGTTTGAACATCAAAATTTGTATGCTTGAGGGCCCAGTAGGCTTTGTGCTCTAACTCGATCGGTAGATGACATGCCTTCCCGTACACTAGCTTATATGGAGTACACCCGATGGGTGTTTTGTAAGCTGTGCGGAAGGCCCAAAGTGCATCATCTAGTTTGTCCGACCAGGAGGCACGATTTTCTCCCACGGTTCTCTCAAGAATACGCTTTAAACCACGATTTGACACCTCAACTTGCCCACTTGTTTGTGGGTGATACGCGGTGGAGAGACGATGAGTGACTCCGTACTTAAGCATGACCTTTGTAAACTGGTCATTGCAAAAGTGAGTTCCGCGATCACTTATGATTTGATACGTAGTGCACCAAATCGAGAAAATGAAGTTTCAAAAATATTTACAAACAACTCGGGCTTCATTGGTGGGGAGCGCTTTTGCTATCAACCATTTTGACAGTATCAACAGCCACGAGTAAGTACTTGTTCCTCTTGAAGACGGATCGGCCCCATAAAATTCAATGCCCCAGATGTCAAAGATTTGCAAACTTGGATGAGTTTTGGTGCATCTCATCCACCGTTGCGTATTTTTCCTTGACGTTGACAAATGTCACAAAAGGGTGACAAGGTCATGGCATCTTGTAGATGGTGGGCCAATAGAATCCTGGTAATCAAAGATTTTTCTTGCTGCTGTAGTTGGCACATTAGTGTCCCCCAGAAGGTCACTGTGGCAAGCTTTGAGATGTCTAAAGCTTCTTGCCCGGAAACACTAGTATTATCACATGATAGAACAGTTTTTATACAGAAGGGATCATCCCAGAAATAATGCTTGTAAAATCCTTGAAGAATTTTTTTTTTGTTGGGATGTCATTCACTTGCAAACGAATTTCCCCGCATTGTAGTTTGCAAAATCGGCAAACCATGGGGGTACTATCATCATTAAGAGCAATAGCCAAGGGTTTCGAGAGGAAATGCTTCATTTATTTCCTTGTTCTCGAACTTATCTTGGTGAGGATTTTCCAGTCTTGAAAGATGATCTGCAGCAAGATTTTCAGCTCCTTTTTTGTCTCGAACATCAATGTCAAACTCTTGGAGCAATAAGATCCACCGCATGAGTCTTGCCTTAGCATCCTTCTTGGCAAAGAGATACTGAGGCAGAGGGGTTCAGTATTCACTATGCTTTTGGACATAACAAGATATGACCATAATTCTCTAAGGCATACTACTACAACAAGTGTTTCATTTATGTAGTAGTGTAGTGAGTTTGAGCCTCGTTCATAGTCTTGCTAGCATAGTGTATAGGTTGAAAAATGCTTGTTTTGTCTTTGCCCGTGGGACTGCCCCAATTGCGAAGTCGCTAGCATCGCACATCAGTTCAAAAGGCAAGTCCCAGTCGGGAGCAATTAAGATCGGAGCCTCAGTTAGTTTTCTTTTGAGTGTATTAAAAGAATCGATACACTCTTCAGAAAAGACAAATGGAGTTTCCTTGTCAAGAAATGAGTCAATAGGGAGGCATTTTCGAGAAGTCCTGAATGTATACGTCGGTTTAAAACGGCGTGCCCAAGGAAACTACGGGACACCTTTGACAGATGTCGGATGAGGGGAGTTTAGCAATTACTTCTCTTTAGCTCTATCAACCTCAAGTCCAGACTTAGAAATTTTATGTCCGAGAACAATGCCTTCCCTCACCATGAAATGGCTCTTTTCCCAGTTTAAAGACAAATTGGTGTCTTCACACCGCTTCAGCATCTTTTCCAAATGGGTTAAGGCTGGTGCGGATAGAGTCCCCAAGACGAAAAGTCATCAATTAAAATACTTACCAATCGTTTTTTCATCATAATCGTGGAAGATTGACAATCATACATCTTTGGACGTGCCAGGAGATTGCATCGCCCAAAGGCATGCACGATAAGCAAAAGTTCCGTTGATGGGCATGTGAATGTTGTCTTTCTTGATCTTTTGGGTCAATTGGGATCATTGGAAAGTAACCGAGAAGCCATCGAGGAAACAGTAGTATTCGTTTCCTGCTAGTCTTTCAAGCATTTGGTCCATGAATGGTAATGGGAAGTGGTCTTTTCGGGTGGCTTCGTTAAGTTTTCTGTAATCAATACATACTCGCCATCCCGTGACCAATCGAGTAGGAATCAGCTCATTTTCTTCATTTGTGATGACGGTCATACCTCCTTTTTTAGGTACACAGTGTACCGGGCTACCATAGGGCTGTCACTGAGGATGGGGTAAATAAACTTCCTGCGTCTAGGGAGTTTTTCAACCTCCTTTTTGATAAACACGTGAATTTTTGGGTTTTCCTTCTTGACTTTGCACAGATGGTTCATAGTCCTCTTTCCATTAGAATTTTGGAGTCAAAATTCTGGGCTATCACCCTTTATGTAGGAGAAGTTAAAAGCGTTGGCTCGCCTTGTGGGACTGAGGAACCTTGAGAAGAGTCCTTTTCTCATCTTTTAGTCTTGTTAGCAATTTGACAGGCATATTGTCGTCACCTTCTAAAAATTCGTATTCAAGATGGGTGGCAGTTCCTTAAGTTCAACCTCGGGAGGTTTCATTAACGTAAGTTTCACGGTTTTAGCTTCACAGGATTTTGAGTTCTTTCCTACCTCCAAGGCATAGATTGTTCATGATTTGGGAGGCGGGGGTTGTGGTTCACTGTTCAAAATTTCTCTAGAGAAGGATGTCCCATCAGGATCTGATTCGTTGATCAATTCAGATTGAAGTTGATCATCTTCTTAGAGAAAGAAACGAATTGCTTTCTGCCTTTAAGAGAAAATCACTGTCCCGAAAAGGAGTGAGATTTGGAGAAGCTAGCTAGAAAACTTTTGGCTAAAAAATATGGTGTGGGATTGCACTCGCGTCGCGTTTGAAATCTTGGACCTCTTGAGATTACTCATCACCAAGCAAATTTCGATGTCGGTCACGATTTTGTTGAACGTAGATGTTGTAATCAGTGTTGTATTTTGAAGTTTGGTCCAGGTTGAATGTGATGGCTTCCTTGCCAACAGCTGGTATCTAACCTTAATAATAATCTATCAAAGCATGACTGGTTTTTAAGAAAACATCGCCCGTGAATTAAGGGACTCGGGGGTCTGGTTCAAAAATCAAAAACTAGAAGTCAGCTGGAAATTGGTATTTTCCCACATTTACAAAAGAACATCTTCAGCAATACGATCGGTTCAGTGATTGAACGATCTGCAAGCTCTAGCGTCATGTAGGTCGGGGTCAATTCAGGAAGAGATAGACTTTTCCATACAGAATAAGGCATGAGATTAATGCTCGCACCAAGATCGGCCAATGCGTTGCATGTAGTAATCCCCGTAATTCACTGGAATCAGAAATCGCAGGGTCTCCAAGTTTCTTTAGGTATACTTGTTGAGGCATGACCGCTGAACAGTTCATCATTCAAAGGAGTTCTTGCAATTCGCTAATTTTCTTTGTTTCCAATTAAAGTTTTAAAGTTGAAGCAAATTTAGGCATGAGCATCAAGGCATCGGTGATAGCTAATATAGAAACTTAAATCTCTAAAGATTTCATAAAATTTCTTATTTGGTCGTTAGCATTTTCTTGCGCCTTTCATCATTTCCTCGTGATGAAATGGAAATTGATGCTTTAGAACTGGAATAACAACAGGAGCAACATTTAGGTCAGGATTTGTGATTACGAGTCTGGAATTTGAACAACAGGAGGTTGGAGTCTTCGGTGCTTCCGTTATCAGCTGGAGGCATCGTGTCTTTGTTACCTCGGTTCATGATTATTGCTTTCGGTCTGGATGGTAACACCACTTCGGGTTGTGATACCTTTTAAATCCTTCCTTAGGGTTGGTGAAGAGTGTTTACAGGAAGAGTTCCAGATGCCGGAATAGTAGCTTTATTAGCAGTATACAAATTTTGAAAAGGCATGTCAGTTAAATTTGCCATTTGGGATTGCTGTTTTGACCTGGTTTTGCATGTTTCTCATAACTTGCATCATTGGCTGTGATCATATCTTCAATAATCTGTTTTTGGACTCACTGTGTATGAGGAGCAGGTCCTTGATGAGCTACTGGTTGATTAACTACTGGTTGATTAACTACTGGTTGATGAACCGGAGGTCGATAAATCTGACCTTGGTTGAAATTGTTTCCTCTTTTGATTTGAAGTATTTCTCGATTGAAATCTGTTTATTTTGACTATTTGCATGAGGATTCTGGAAAGGTGAGGAAAACACAGGAGGTCGAATTTGGTTTGAGACCATCGGAGGTCGATTAACCAGAATTAAATTGGTTGGATATGGACGCAGCGGCCTGGGACACATACTCTTGGATATTATCATGGTACATGTTGCTGTTAGTGGCTGGACAATTCTGATAAGAATGACCTCCCCCACAAGTTACACAACTTTGTTCAACCGCTTTTACGGGGGCGGAAGCTGGGTTTGATTTCTTTCTATCGGAATTAATGCCAGAACCATGTCTTTGAGTTCTCAGCAACATCTGGATGAGACTGGCTTGGGTGTAGAGATTGTACTTCATTTGAGCTAAAACAGCTTTGTTTCTTGAATGAGTCTTTAGACTTGATCTCGATGATTTTATAACATTCTCGAGGCATTTTGTCTAAGAGTTACCACCGGCAGCTGTGTTCAATGATATCTTGATCATTGTGTTAAGGGCATTATTAGAATTGTTTCGAGTTGATGCAATTTGGAAACCCATGATGCGGGGCATCCCCTTAATAGATCATTGAATCGATTCCAAGCCTAATAAAAAGTCTCATCAAATTTTTGCTGGAAATTCTCGTGATTTCATTTCTGAGAGTTTGTTGTTTTGGAGGGAGGGAAGAACTTTTGTTAATAAATTTCGAAACAGATCATCCCATGTTTCAATTGAGCGAGGGGGTTCTCTTTTTCTAGCCATATCCGGGCTGCCCTTCGAGAGAAAACGGGAAAAGCATAAGCTTACCGACGTATTGGTACGTTCGGAATCTTCATCGTAGAAGTGATCTTGTTGAAATAACGGATGTGAGCATGGGCGTCTTCCTTTATCATTGCAAAAAAATTGCTTGTTTTGGACAAGATTCTGAAGACATGCTGATCTCAAAGTTATTCGGCGGTGATTTCCGAATAATACTATAGCTTCCTCGTAAACACTGGTGGGTTTGCTTCGAAGCATGGCGCCATAGTTCGATTATCGTCCATCGTGATCTTATGGGAGGATTATCAGGTTTCTCAAGATTAGATGATTCAACAGAAGTTTGTCGAACTTGTGGTTGTCGACGTCTACGGGCTTGAGAACGAGTGCGCATGCACAAAATAGAAATTCAAAGAAAATTTACACTAAAATTAATTCACAATTGATTTTTCGGGAACAATGAGATAAGATAAACTTTAAACCCAAATAATCTGGCTTACTTCATGTGCTTTTAAAAGTTAAAAGAACAGGTGAGCGGTGGTAGTAGGATTATGCGCGAAGCTTATTTCTCCTTTCGGGTCGTAGTTCCTAGGAACAACCCTCCTTATACCCACTTTATAGTTTGTTTAACTTTCCAAGGTGAGCGTACGTCGTAGAGACAAAAAGGACACAGTTTTTAAATTTTTGTTCGAGTTGGGAACCAACAAGTTCACCGGAACTTATTATGATAATACCTCAGTTGAGAATATTATATTTTGGTATTTTACCAATTTGTGAATTTTATTTTCTTTTTTTATGGACAATGTTTTTATATTTTTGATTTTTCTTTGGTTTTTATCTGATAATTATACTAAAAGAAATGAAAAATATTTTTGTACTTTTTTATATTTTTATAATAAAAGAAAATATTCACAGTTTCAAAAACAGATGGTCAAACGTAAAGATAAACGGTTGCACAGCCTCCCCGGCAACGGCGCCAAAAATTGGTTCGTGCTAAACTACACCTTAAAATATATATAATAATTAATAAAATATAAAATATATATGGTAAGAATAGTCTAGAAGCAGAATTGTATATGAATATATTTTAAAATATATAATTTATATAAGTCTAAAAATCAAACCAAGGATCAATGAAAACCGAGAAGTAGTATTAGAGTTTCCCGTGTCGTTATCCAACGAGGCTGGTGGAGATCTATACAGTCGAAGATTTGTGTTTGAAGGAGAGAAAATTGAATGAGGTGTGGAGTAAGGTCAATTTTAAACAATAAAAAACCAAAACGTTTAAGAAAACCTAGAAGAATTGTATGAAATTAAACTAGAAAACGAGAGCGAAAATCCCGAACAAAGGGAGGGTGAAAAAAACTAAAGAATCTTTAAAATTAACCCTACGAAGAGAATTTGTGCTTCTAAATACTGTCTAGGGAACAAATAACGAAGAATGAAAAAGATCTAGACCGAAACGGAGTTGTTTGACCCAAAAACGAGTTAACACAAGAAACCGCTCCTGGATCGTCTTTCAAAAGTAAAAAGTTTAAAAATTGACCTCCTACGAAAAGTGATTGATATTTTTTTTCTCCTACAAACTATATAACAAAATATAATTTTCTAAAAAGAAAAATTTTTTTTTGATAAATTCGTTTGTATGTTTTTTTATGACTTTTTAAAACTTTAATACTAAATTAAATGTAAAAATACTTATAACTACTTCGAAAAATCTGAGTAATTTTTACAAAAAATACTTATCACACTATAACCATCCTTCGAAATAGAATAAAGTTTCGGCTTAAAAAATGCTGTGATATAAGCTGTTAACAGCTTTATATGCTAAATACACAAATTGTGTATTAAAACAAAAAAATAAAAAAATAAAAATTATATTTTAAAATAAAAAAAAAAATAAAAGCCCTTTGAGTCTTTAACGAAAAAGACCCAAAGGGCGCAGTGGTATGAAGCGTGTGTGTGTAAAGAGGGAATGTATGAGGTGGTACTCCGGGTTCGAGTCTTGCTCAACCCGGACCTCTTGTCTTTTCTCTCTTTTTTTTTTTGAAAATTTGATAAGCTATAGGTTGTTAGCTCGTGGGGCTTAACAACTCTTTGTAACTACAAGTTTTGGGGAAAAGCGTAGAGAAAGCTGAAAAACGCTTATCAAAATGACAGAATCTAAAAAAACGTGGGAACTTAGCCTATTTTTTTGGTCTTTTTCTTAAACTAACTTAACATATTACAAACAAATAAGCTAACTAAGTTTCAAATAAGCTAAAATAAACCTAAGGAATCTAAAAGCTAACAATAAGACAGAATAAGCACTTTTAAAGCTAAATAAGCTAAAAACTATAAAACACTTAAATTTCTTAACTAAAGAAACACATAAGCACAAAATAAGCTAAATTATTCTAAATTAAGCTAAATTTAGTCCTAAGGGTCTTAATAAGCTATAAATGGTCTGGTCAAGCTAAGTCAAGGCTTAAATAAGCCTTGATAAGCCAATAAGCACAAACAGACTTAAGTTAAGTCTGTTTGGCTTTCAAGGTCTCAAGGGGGCTAGTTGAGGCTTAAAAATAAGCCATCAAATAAGCTTACTAAGGTCTGAAACTTAGAGGGCTTATACAAGAGCTTATAGGCTCTTAAAATAAGCCAAATTCTTGGGCTTAAGTGCTCTTAAAGCTTAAGAAAAAGGGGCTTAAAATCTCCCCTTTGCACCAGGGGAGATTTAAGACTAAACTCAAGGGCTTATTTGACAGCTTTTTAAAAGCTGTCAAATAAGCTCTAAATAAGAAAATAAGCCTAAACAGATAGAGTATCTTAGCAATAGAACTTGTGCACCAATTTTTGACTTTTAAAACTCATTTAAAACTGCTGATTTTTGGTAGTGAAAAAGGCTTTTGCTTTTTTAGAAACTGCTACTTAAAAGGACTTGGTGAATTTGACTCCAAAGAGTCAAATGACCAAAAGTGTTTGTCAGTTTGATTAAAACACACAAAAACAGACCTTTTTTGAACCTTAACTCAAAATCACAAGAGCTTATAAGATAAGCACTTGTGCCCTTTTTTAAAATCCCACAGTTTCAAAGTTAGCTTAGAAAAACTTTGGAAAACAATTTTAAAACTTTAAAACTTATGAGAATAGCTTAAAACAAGCTTAAAACTTAAGCTTAAACTAGCATGATGACATCAACCCATGCCAAAGCCTATTTTGACCCGTTTTCCTCTTAACCCAAACACCCCTTAAGTCTAACTGTCCCAACTTTATTTGTACTTAAGAACTGACTTAAAAACTAATTCAGCTAAAACCTTATATCTACTTCTACTAAAAATAACCTACTTAAACTATTTTAAGACTAAAATCTAAAGCTTATGTTTCAAAAATAAGCACTTTCTCTCCTAGCTTATTAGTACTTAATGACAGAATTAAAAGATAATGAAATCTAAATGAATTTTAGACTAAGACAGCTTAAAACAATTGCAACTATAAGCTAACTAAGCTAAATGCAACAGGATTAAGCATAAGAATTCAAAAGAATAAGCAATATGTAATAAGCTATAAATGCTAAATTCTAAAATCAAAAAGCTAGAACCTGTGAACTTGTAGTCTCAGTTACAAGCCACTCTTGTTGAATGAGTGGCTTAAAAGCATTTACCTAAGTGGCACCTTGCCTCTAAACCTGAGCTATAAGCTCAATAAGCTGTTAAAAGCTTATTAACTCCAAATAGCTTCCAAAATGAATCCAATGTACTCAAATGTCCATGTTTTGATGTAAATTGAACTAAATGAGTAAATGAATGCCTTAAAACAAATTTTAACTGAATTTGAGCTTTTTAACAAGAATAAGCTCAAATGAGCTTATTAGAGCTTAATGAAGTAAAACAGCTTAAACTTGAAATCAAATACCAAAGAAACTTGAAAACTGAATGTTATTACTCAAAACACTTAAGTACAAGCTGAAGGTTACACAGTACAAGTATTTAAAGCTTAATTTGGAAAACTCAAACGAAAATGCTTAAAATAAGAGAAATTACAAACTGAAAATTAAGAACTCACTAACTAACTCAAAAACTACTCTTCTTTTTATAGGCAGCTCTGCTTCTCTTTGTTGTGTTTGTTGTGTTTGTTTGCTGAGGAAAAACTAAGCTCAATCCTGGCCTTCTATTTTGCAAAAATCAATCATCACAGCCGTTGGATGAGTTATTGAGAAGTGTGGGATTGCCAACTTGGCAATCCTACAGCTGGGAAAGTTCAGTGGAGGAGGAGGGGAAGGTTTGTCCATGGGGGAATTGGGGTTACAGGGTAAAAGGGTTGAGGTGAACCCGTGACTTGGTTTGGGGGGAAAAAGGGGCGGGAAAACTAGTTATGAAAAGGAAAGTGACAGGGACGAGTTTGTGGAAATGGCAAAGTTGGTCCTTGAGGGATATATGGTTGATTGCATCCATGGTCCTTGGTGTTAAATAACTTTGGGGACTTGGCAAAATAAGTCCCCAAAAGTTATATGTCTAATTGCAAGACTCGTCCTTGCGTGTTATAACTCTTAGGACTTGACAGAAATGGTCCTTAGAGTTAAACTTTGGCATTATGGCAGTTTTCCCCCTTGTCTTTCTTTTTCTCTTTTCTTCATTAAATACAAGTTTAGGGTTTTAGCAATTTTAACCCTCAAACTTATACTTCTTGACTTGTTGACTTTTTGGCTTCGGGGTTGACTTGGGTTGACTTTTTCAGGCATGGGCTCGGACTTTGACTTTGTCTTTTCCTTGCTTTTCCATTCCGAGTCCGGTTTTGTCGTTTTGGCTTTGTTTTTCGTCCTTTTCTTAAATATCCGTTCCTGCACAATACAATTAGCAAAACAAGCGTATATTTGGCATTTTAAGTCCGTTTTTGGTTATTTTAGCTTGTTTTTAAAGGTAAAAGGTATGTATAATTAAACACATACCAATCCTCTACACTTAGTATGAGTTGTATTTCTGTCATGGTACAATCGTATAGAATATAGATTAGAATCTAGAATAGATAAGTTACTGCTCTAAACTACATATTGTAGTACTAATTATATATAGTGACCTCTGAGTCTCAGAGCGTGGCCCTGCAGCCCAATGTGTAAAAGTCACCCTAAAGTACATTAACAGCTCACCGTGTTCTATGGGCTGACTTTGTATGCTAGCCAATGAGTTGTTGCTTTACACTAAAATACAATTAAAACTTCTGATTGCCAATTGTACAACATTATCTGCTATTTAACTAAATCAAACCTCTTCCTATAAGCTATACATAGGTTGTTTACTGTTGTATATTTTGGCTTATGCCAATTTGAAAGTAACTCATTTCCTCAAAATATAAGCAGATAAGCCATAAACACTTTAAAATATGCAATCCTTAGAGGGTGTTTGGCATTTCCTTTATATTGTGCTTGTCTGATTATACTCCAAAAGCCTATGATTTCCTTTCCTCCCACTTTCTTGTCCCCTACCCTTCCATCTTAAAAAACTCAAGAACACCATTTTTCCCCTTCCCATCCCCTTCCATTCTTTTTAAAAAAAACTCAAGAATAGAGAGTCAAAGTTAGAAAAAATCAAAATTACTAACAAAATTCATATACAAAAATAACAAAACTTACCTAAATAAAGAATTAAACAAATTAGACAAAGAGATGAAAGAATTAAACAGATTAGAGGATGAGAGAGGATAGCCGGCGATGGTGGAAAAAGAGAGCCACCGGCGGTGCACGTGTACTAGTGTAGTGGTGGTGGTGGTGATATGGTGGTGCAAGTGTGGCCGGTGGTGGTGGTGATATGATTCGATTGGTGGTGCAAGTAGCATATTTGATTGGTGAGCAGTGTTTGTTATTTTTTATTTTTACCTAAGTGTTGAATGAAGATGTAGCTCAGATCTACTTTTTTGCTTTTATCAGGATGTTGAAAATTTTGGTGGTGAAAGTAGCAGATTTGTTTTGTGCTTATGGCGGGATATTGAAAATTTTGGGGGAAGTAATGAAACACATCGATTCAATGTGTTTTTTTTCAAAAATTCTTACAAAATTATTAAGTTAATACAATATTATTATATAAAAATAATAATTTAAATATAAATATTCACTAAATGAGCTTGAGTCACGGACTTGAACCCGAATAAACCTATTCAGGTCGAATAATCCTTGTCTACAAATTTATTCGGGTCAACCGGAGTAATTACTAAATAGGGTTGGGTATCGGGTATGGAATCTTTGGCTAACTTGGGTTCAGGTCAACCCGATTTACCTGAATAGATTTTTTCAGCGAATATCATAAATCCATGAAAACTATTGGTATCCCACCTGATAAACATGAAAATGAGGAAGGAAAGCAATTGTCGGTACGGTCCGGTCCGAGTCGGCCCGATCCGGTTCGGTCTTCGGTCCGGTCTAGTCCTACAAGGCATAATGTTCTGGTTTTTTGGTAAGACCGACTGGACCAGACCGGACCGACCGGACCAAAGACTAAATTGGTCCAAAATGCCAAACCAAAATACGTTCGGTCCGGTCCCGTCGAACGGTCCGTATGCTCAGCCCTATTCATATGGGTCATGGGTCATGTGCATTAGGTTATCACTGGTCACATTCATTAATGGGTATTTGACATCATATGGGTCGCATTCATTGGGTTATAGTTGCTTATAGTGTCATGTTACGACACATCCATGACTGGTGACAATGGGTAATTAACATGGGTCATGTGCATTGTGTTGTAGTGGCTTATAGTGTCATGTTATCGACCAATACATGACTGGTGATCGACAATGGGTAATTAAAATGGGTCATGGGTCATGCGCATTGGGTTGTAGTGGCTTATAGAGTAATAGAACCCATGCATGACCGGTGATAATGGCTAATTCACATAGGTCATGGGTCATGTGCATTAGGTTATCACTAGTCACATTCATTAATGGGTATTTGACATCATATGGGTCATATGCATTGGGTTGTAGTAGCTTATAGTGTCATGTTACGACACATCCATGACTGGTGAAAATAGGTAATTAACATGGGTCATGGGTCATGTGCATTAGGTTATAGTGGCTTATAGTGTCATGGACCCATGCATTACCGGTGACAATGGCTAATTCACATGGGTCATGGGTCATGTGCATTAGGTTATCACTGGTTACATTCATTAATGGGTATTTGAAATCATATGGGTCATATGCATTAGGTTGTAGTGGCTTATAGTGTCATGTTACGACACATCTATGACGGGTGACAATGGGTAATTAACATGGGTCATGGGTCATGTGCATTAGGTTGTGTCTTTTAGTGTCTAGGACCAGGGTCGTATCCTCGAAGAGAGTTGAATAGAGATTTACCATTTAGCTTTATAAAATCTAATTAAGCTCTAACGTAAATGTCTAGCTTATTTAACCCTTAAACTCCACGTCTTAGAGTAGTGCTGAGCATACGGACCATTCAACCAGACCGGACTGGAAAATCGGACCGAACCGGACCGGACCGAACGTATTTCGATCCGGTCCTCGGTCTGGCATTTTGGACCAATTCAGTCTTCGGTTCGGGCGGTCCGGTCCGGTCCAGTCGGTCTTACCAAAAAACCCGAACATTATGCCTTGTAGGACCAGACAGGACCGAAGACCGAACCGGACCTTACCATTTCGGTCCGGTCCTCGGTTTGACGTTTTAGACCAATTCGGTCTCGGTCCGGTCCGGTCTTGGCCAGTCCGGTCCGGTTTTGGACCGATGCTCACCCCTACCTTAGAGAAAGTGAAGTGAGACAAACACAAAACTGAGCAAATATTAAGCATTAGATAATAAGCAATAAGCTAGCTTAATAATAAGCTAATCTAAAAACTACTATTTTATTAATTAAAATTGTAAACTTTTTATAAACTAAAACTATATTTAATAATGAAAACTTTTATTAAAAAAACTTTAGCTTAAAAATAAGCTGCACCGAAAAAGCTTTAAACCAAATAAACTACAACTTATTTAGTTTTTCTAAATTAGAAATTTTAAAAGTGAAACAAGTTGAAAATAAGCAGAGGAAGAAAAAGCCACGATTTAATAAGCAGTTTCTATAAGCACTCTTTAAGCTACTAGCCAAAAACAATGAAGCTTAAACTTTTATATTAAAAAGGAAATGCATAACATTAACGAATAGGTTACTCTGGCAAGATGGTAACCCGCTTGACTTCCGTAAGGGAGGTCGCTGGTTCGGTTCTCGTTGGATTGTAACATCCTTTTTTATTTTCTTGTTTTTATTTTTTAAAACTTAAAAGTAGTTTAGGCTTAATAACGTGACCATATGTACTGGTTTTTTGCTACACTTAAATAATGTGTGAAAAAACTTGAGTTCATGATTTAGACACATAAACAAATACTTCATGTGACCATATATGACATTATGAATTTAGACACACAAACATTCAATGTGACTAATATGAAATTTAATGATAACCGATTTCACATTTTGCATGAATACTTCACGATGTGACTGTTATGAATATATTGGTCACATATAATCACCTTAAATGTGGCCATAAACATAATTTAGTCACATATTTTTGATATTTTGTGGCTATTGTAAAGGCATATAGTCACGTGATCGTGCTAGAAGTAAATGTGACTATACACATTAGCTTTTGGTAAGCTAACACAAACTAAACTTTAAACACACATACATGACCATATGTACTGGATTTTGGCTACACGTAAATAGTGTGTGACAAAACTTGAGTCCATGATTTAGACACATAAACAAACACTTTATGTGACCATATATGACATTAGGAATTTAGACACACAAACATTCAATGTGACTAATATAAAATTTAATGATAACCGATTTCAAATTTTGCTCTAAATAATAACCACATGAATACTTCATGATGTGACTATTATAAATATATTGGTCGCATATAATCACCTTAAATGTGGCCATAAACATAATTTAGTCACACATTTGTGATATGTTGTGGCTATTGTAAAGGCATATAGTCACATGATCGTGCTAGAAGTAAATGTGACTATACATATTAGCTTTTGGCAAGCTAACACAAACTAAACTTTAAACACAGATATTAAGTTATATGACCATATGTACTGGATTTTGGCTACACTTAAATAATGTGTGACAAAACTTGAATCCATGATTTAGACACATAAACAAACACTTCATGTGACCATATATGACATTATGAATTAAGACACACAAACACTCAATGTGACTAATATGAAATTTAATGATAATCGATTTCACATTTTGCTCTAAATAATAGCCATATGAATACTTTATGATGTGACTGTTATGAATATATTGGTCACATATAATCACCTTAAATGTGGTCATAAACATAATTTAGTCACACAATTGCGATATGCTGTGGCTATTGTAAAGGCATATAGTCACATGATCATGCTAGAAGTAAATGTGACTATACACATTAGCTTTTGGCAAGCTAACACAAACTAAACTTTAAACATACATATTAAGTTATGTGACCATATGTACTAGATTTTGGCTACACTTAAATAATGTGTGACAAAACGTTTAGTGTGACAATATATGGCATTTGGTCTTAGTGTTCAAGTGTGTGACATATATTTGTCACTATTTATATGTATATCGTGACTAGTCCTTCAACCTTACTTTTCATTTGTCACGCATTCCAAATTCATATGTGGCTAAATAATTAGCAAAAGATAGCAGTCACCCTTAAATCATGTGTGACAAAACTTGACTGTATGATTTAGACACATAAAAAATTACCTCATGTGATCATATATGCCATTTGGTCACATTGTTCAAGTGTGTGACATATATTTGTCACTATTTATATTTATATCGTGACTAATGCTTCAAGCTTACTTGTATTTGTCACACGTTCCAAATTCATATGTGGCTAAATAATCATATAAAAAATTACCAGTTACATTTAGCCACATAAATGTTCGAATTTGTGGCAATACAGTTCTAATGGTCACACGCATCAAAATTTCATGTGTGGCTAATTAATAAATGTTTTCTATTTTGGTACCTTTAGCCACACAAATATGTGAATGTGTGGCCGTTCCATTTTGCCCATGTGTGACCAAATCCCATATTTGTACTAGTGTTGCCAATGAACATTATTACACGTAAGGCTTATAACACTATAATGGTAGAAGGACTCGAAAGTATAGGAAGGTACTTGGTAGCTATTGTTAGGGATGTTTATGTGTTTGTTGGAAGTTTCACCTATGTTACGGATTTTGTATTATTAGAAGACATATGAGAATTCATTACAAGCGATATGTCAAAAGTTGTGATGGGAAGGCCCTTTAGAGCTGTCACTCAATTAGAATATGATTGTGTTAAGGAATTGATCTCATTTACTAGGCTCTTTGATACTTACATCTTTCAGATGCCTCGTACGATACCTAGGCTTTAAGACTTTTCATGGAGTAAAGTTCCACCTATACTAGTGCTTAGCCACCAAGTGGAAAGATTTCTCTATTAAAGACCTTAACAATAGGTTAGTAAAAAGCTTTGAAATGGAGAAAGATGATTTGAACTTAAACTAGGAAATAAATTTGAAGATCATCAAAGAATTCTACTACTGATTAAAGAAATAGTGCTAAAGGGACAAACGGTTGGTCTTGGTTTTGATAGTCAAATAATTGAGTATTAAGTAGTTCATAGTGTGTTTTAAAAGTAGAGAAGTAATGTTAGAAAAATAGTCTGTAAATGGATAGTTCAAAACGGTGAGGGTTTCATGCAGTTCCCCTCCTACACTGGGAACTACATTACCCTCAAGACTGATTATATTTTGCTGGTTAGATGATTCTGTCTATAAGATCAGTGAGTGAAAAGAAAATAGTATATCTTAAGACTAGTGAGAATATGAAGAAAATCTAAAAATGTCTAGGCTAGTGTCCTATCATTGAGATAGGGACACTGTCGTGATATGATGTGTGTTTAGAACTATAAACTGATCAGGACAAAACCAAAGTTTACAATCATTTTGTTCAATATTCGATGAGAATTGTGAAATCTGTTAATAAGGAGGAAAATACAATATGCAAGTAAAGAGTTATCCAGGAAGTCAAAGTTCTAGAGGGGTAATAGAAGAAACTGGAATGGAATGATGACTCAGAAACTAAGGAATGGTTTTGAGTTTATAAAGAAAGCTTGTTTTGTATGTGGGAGTTTTAACCATTTAATTAAAGACTATGATGACAATAAAATGGTAGAAAAACTTGTGTTGAATAATAAGGGAAGGGTTACTGGTCAAAGGGAAATTAGACCAGTATGGAACAATGTTCAGAGGGTGAACCACCAAAATAGATTGACTCACCCACATCCTAAAAGGAATTTTGTTCCAACAGCAGTTGCAACAAAGTTAGGAGAAGTATCAGTTAATGCTGCTAAGCAAAACTCTCCAAGAGCAGCAACATCAATTAGTACTGACAGGCCTGTTAATACTACTGCCCCTAAATCAAAAGTGAATGATGCATTACCCAAAACATATTCTTTTTTAAAGCACATTCACCAGTAAGAAGGGCTATTAACCAAAAATCAGCAGCTAAAACCTATAATCTTAATGAAAAGGTTAAAACTGCTAGGGTTAACAATGTAACTACTGCTAGGCCAAAAGCAGTAGTTAGTCCTGCTATGGGATATGGGGAAAATGCTGTTAAGTCCTCAGCATGCTGGATTTGGAGACCAACAGGAAATGTTATTGACCATACCTCCAAAGACAGTGGATCATACATGTTTAAAAGATTTGACTATGTTGATCTACAAGGCAGACTGAAGTTAGTAATGGCTTGGGTCCCCAAGAGAAACTAATTCTCTTATTTTGAGTGCAGGGTAATCTACAATATACTTTACTTGATCAAGGGATTTTTGACAGTGGATGCTCTAGGGATATGACTGGAAACAAGTCCTTTCTTACAGATTATCAAGAGATTGATGATGGATTTGTTGCATTTGGAGGAAGTACTAAAGGAGTGATTATGCTGGAGCTAGCCTTGACAGGAAATCCACAACAGGAGGTTGTCAATTTCTTGTCAAAAGGTTGATTTCATGGCAATGTAAAAAGCAAACTATAGTTGCCAACTCTACTATTGAAGCAGAGTATGTTGCTGCTGCAAATTGTTGTGGACAAGTGTTGTGGATCCAAAATCAGATGCTTGATTATGGGTTTAATTTCTTGAACATCAATATTTACATTGATAATGAAAGCACCATTTGTATTGTGAAGAATCTAGTTTTTCATTCTAAAACCAAGCACATTTATATAAGGCACCATTTCATCAGAGATTCTTATAAGAAGACGCCCATTCAAATGATTAAGATACATACAGATCACAATGTTGTAGATCTTCTCATAAAGGCATTTGATGTTAGCAGGTTTAACTTTCTGATTGCTAGCATTGGATTACTTAATCTCTGAAGATGTGTTTGTTAGACTAATGATTAATATGGTTTGGAGATAATGTTAGAGATAAATTTGAAAATAAAACTGGTAGTTGTAAGGTTAATGCTGCTAGGTAGGTTTTAGTACTACTAGGCAAAAGTTAGTACTGCTAAGTATAATTAATACTGCTAGCTATACATAAGACTGCTAGTTCAAACTATTAGTTATAACTCATACTATTAAACAAGAAAATACTTTGGATTGTGTATTTTTGGTTTTGGACTAACATTTGCAGGCTAAGCATATTGAGTACATGGTATTGAATGCTTCACCTCTAAAGTATTGCTTGAAGGGAGGCTAATTATGTTAATATGCAGTCAAGAATGGATGGAAGGACATGTAACATCAAACAGAAGTGTGTGAAGAGTCAAACACCTAGGCAAGCCAAAAGAGGCCGGGACACTAAGATACCTTAGTATAGTGGCCCCCCTGAAAAGATTGGTGATGAGGTTGTCCGTAAGGAGTTAATTGATAGAATGGAAAGGGCTGCTACTATTGCTTCTAGCTTAGAAGTAGAGCAGGACAGTGGTAACATCAATAGGACCTAATCCATGGCAACACTTAATGAGCCAAGTCCTTAGGGAACTGGTTCAGGTAGTGTTCCTAAAGGCCAAGAAACCATATTGGGGGTGTAGATGCTCAAACTAGGTTTGAGACTACATCTAAATAGTCCAATGACCCACCCATCTTAAGAGTTCACACACTTGGAAGTGGATAGGACAGTATGAAACTAAGAATAGAGAGATTTGTGAAATAAAAACAGAAAGAGTGAATTGGTGAGAAAAAGAAATAAGAGATATTGAGAGATTAAAAACTAAAAGAGAGCTTGTGAGAATCAAAATTGATGATGGAAATGCTTTTTGGAAAGAAATTAGGGTTAATACTAGTGTTTTAAAGTTAATGCTGCTCAGCTTAAACTTAATGCTGCTAAGCTTAAGTTAATGATGTTAGGCTTAATTTATTGCTGCCCATATTAGTTTATGCTGCTAGGCATACACTTATTGCTGTTAGGCATAAGTTAATGCTGCCAAGCATAACTTGCTACTATTGGGTAAGTTAATACCGTTAGGCTTAACTTAATGTTGCTAGTTCAAGTTAATGATGTTGAGGATGATTTCATAAATACTTCGATTAAGGGTTTCAATCACTCATTTGTTTGATTTTACACTTTGTTATCCTCTCTAATCATAAACCCTAACTCAATTTCATCTTTAATCATTAAAACCCATCACAATATCGACCCCAAAGTGTGTTGAAACTCACAATTTGGTTTTGTTTTTGGAGAAACCCAAAGAAAGTAATGGGTTTGAGGAAATTATTGATTTTTTGAATACAAGTTCTATCCAATATGAGTTAATGGTTAATCCCACCATTTATACTACATGTATTGAACAGTTCTTGACATCTGCTAAGGTTAAGACAGTTAATGAGGAGCATCAGATACAAGCCCTAGTAGACAAAAAGAAGGTAATCATCACTGAGACGAGTATAAGAAGTGATCTTAAGTTGGATGATGCTGAAGGAACAGATTGTCTACCTACTGCTACCATTTTTGCAGAATTGGAAAGAATGGGGTATGAAAATCTTACTCAAAAGCTTACATTCTATAAAGCTTATTTTTCATCCCAATGGAAATTCCTTATCCATACCATACTGCAATGTCTTAGTGCTAAGAATACATCCTGAAATGAATTTAGTATCACTATGGCATCTACTATCATATGTCTTGCCACAAACAAAAATTTCAACTTCTCCAAGTACATTTTTGACAATATGGTGAAGAACTTGGAGGGTGGGGTAAAATTTCTTATGTATCCAAGGTTTGTGCAAGTCTTCCTGGAAAAACAAGTTGAGGGAATGTCCAAAAATAAAGGAATTTATGTTATACCTTCCTACACCAAGAAGGTGTTTGCTAACATGAAGAGACCAGGAAAGGGTTTTTCTAGAAAGGTCACACCTCTATTTGAAACAATGATGGTTCAAGCTACTAAAGACATGGGTGAAGATTTAACTGCTCCTACTGATTCTCATTCCACACCTATTCATACTCAACCATTTTCATCTAAACCTCAAAAGAAAAAGTCAAAAAGGAAACAGAGGAAGGACAATGGTCCTATAAAGCCTATCCCTGATGAGGCTATCAATGAGGAGCATGTAACTACCCCTTCTTATGATCCACCTCAAAGTGGTGAGGATAGAATGCAACTTACTGAATTGATGGATCTTTGTACCCAATTACAATCAAGAGTTCTTGCTCTGGAGACTACAAAATCTAATCAAGCTTTAGAGATTGAGAGCTTGAAAAGAAGAGTAAAGAGTTTGGAAAAGAGAAGGAAGTCAAGAACACTAGGGTTCAAGAGATTAAGGAAGGTTGGTTTAGCTAGCAGGGTAGAATCCTCTACTGATATTAGTTTGGGTGCTCAGGAGGATGCATCCAAACAGGGGAGGAAAATTGCTGATCTTGATGCTGATGCAGAAGTGACTTTGGTGGATGAGACTCAAGAAATGAATGATGATAATCTGATGTTTGATACAAATGTGTTGGAAGAGCAGGAAAAAGAAGTTGCTAAAAAGGAAGTTAGTGCTGCTGATCAAGTTACTACTGCTGGTGAAGTAGTTACTACTGCTAATGTTGAAGTTACTACTGCCAATGCTCCAACAACAACTATTGATGAGTTGAATCTGGCTCAGACTCTAATAGAAATCAAAGCACCTAAACCCAAAGTTGTTAGATCTGTTGCTATAACAACTACAACTACAAGACCCAAGGCTAGAGGGGTTGTAGTTCTAGATCCAAGTGAATTCAAAACAACATCATCACCTTTACAAGCATCACAACTTCCACAGGCTAAAGACAAAGGCAAAGAAAAAATGGTTGAGCCTAAAAAACCTTTGAAGAAGAAAGATCAAATTACAATGGATGAAGAAGTTGCTAGAAATCTTGAAGCTCAACTACAAGTTGAATTGGAAGAAGAAGAGAGGATTTCAAGACTAAAGGAAGAAAAAGCCAACATAGTTTTACTTAAATCATGGGATAACACACAAGTTATGATGGATGCTGACTTTCAATTGGCTCAACAAATGCAAACAGAAGAACAAGAACAGTTGAGTATTGAAGAAAAGTTAAAATTATTTGTAGAACTCTTGGAGAAGAGAAAGAAACACTTTGCAGCATTAAGAGCTCAAGAGAAAAGGAGCAAGCCACCAACTAAGGCACAAAAGAGAAATACAATGTCTACCTATTTGAAGAACATGGCTGGATACAAACACAATCAGCTGAAGAGCAAAAGTTATGATGAGATCCAGGAGATGTTTGATAAAGAGATGAAAAGGGTAAACACTTTTGTAGACATGAATATAGAGTTGGTGAAAAGCAGTGAGTCAAGAACATAAGGGAAAGAAGCAAAAGATAGATGAGCATGTAGAAGCTAAAAAAGATGATGATCAAGAGGAGGCAGAAATGAAAAAGCATATTGAGATAGTTAAAGATGATGAGGTAGCAATTGATGCTATACCTCTAGCCACCAAACCTCCAGTGATTGTTAAATACAAGATTGTCAAAGAAGGAAAGTTTGTATACTTTCAATTGATAAGAGCTGATGGAAGTTCAAAAAGATACTTATCAATGATCAAGATGCTCCAGAATATTGATAGAGAAGACTTAGAGACCCTTTAGAAGTTGGTTAAAGCTAAACATAGGAATACAAGGTCAGAGGATGAATATGAAAGAGTGTTATGGGGTGATATGAAGGTAATGTTTGAACCTGACATAAAAGGTAAAGTATGTAGAAATCTATAGGGATACAAAGTGACTATTTGGAAGTTGTTTGATACATGTGGAGTGCACTTTGTAAGGTTTAAAAATCTACATATCTTTATGTTGGTTGAGAAAAGATATCCCCTTACACCAATAACAATCTCAAACATGCTGAACAAAAAGCTTCAAGCTGATCATTGGAATGAGATGTGCTATCAACTACTCAAGCTCATGACAAAGCAGGAAAAGGGTCAATGAAGTGTTTGAATACATCCTCCTGATAGTGATGAAGACTTTTAATGAAGAAACTTGAAGATTCAGAAGATGAACATCAAGTTTAGGGGAGGATTGTTGGGATTAAAAGACTTCAAGATGATTCTTAGAGTTACTACTGCTCAGGTATATATTAGTGTTGTCAAGCATAACTTAGTGCTGCTGGTAATACTAATGAAAATTATGCTAAGTAGTTAGTACTGGTAGTGTAAAAGTTACTACTGCTAGTTACTACTGTTAGTATATATTAGTACTGTTAGCATAAAGTTACTGCTGCTAATAGAAGTTAAGACTGCTCAGAGATGAAGACTGAAAATATACTAAGTAGTTACTACTGCTAGTACAAAAGTTAGTACTGCTAGTGTATGTTAATACTGCTAGAGTAAACTTCTAAGTGGTTAATACTGCTTGTGCTCAGTTACAACTGCTGAGTGATTACTACTGCTGGAAGGATTATGCTGACAGAGATGAGATCAAAGATTGATTGGAGAACAAGAATACTTACGAAGATAAGTATTAGTTATTTGTAAAGAAGATATGTATAACTTATTTGTTTAGGAGATTACGTTTGTTTATAGAAAAGATCATGATAAGTTAGGAAAGTATTGTAAGCCTTGTAGGACTCCTTGGTGTATAAAAGGAGGTCCTAGGGCATAATGTTAGGAGTACATCTTTGATATTCGTAGCTTCAAGGTTATTTTGTAACCCTATCACTATTCAGAGTGATCGTTTCATATTGAGGCTGAAAGTTTAGTAAAAGTTTGTTTACTGTTTTATTGTTCTTCTTAGTATTGCAAACTAGTTTCCGCATAGTTTGTGATATTCTCAATCTTAGTTTCTACTATAGTTGTTTTGGATCTATCCAACACAACTAAGCTTTAACAAGCTAAGTAAGATCTGTTCAAAAAGGATCAACATTTATAAAACAAGTCATACAACTAGCTTCTAAATGCAACAAGGATTAAGGAAATATAATTTTTATTTGAAAAAGATGAACTTACATGGATGAAGGATTTAGAAGATGATCAAGACTAATGAAAACCCCGAATAGTGTTCTAAATACCCAAATAACTATATAAATCAACCCTGAATAAACCTTGATCTTCAAAATCTTGATCAAAATAATTTATAAGTGTTTGTATGTGTGTTGATGCTCGGCCGAAACCCACAAGAAGAGAGAAAGAAAAAGAATTTAGTTGGTGTATGTTTTTAGTGAGAGAAATAGTGTTGGTGAAATGAAATGGGTGAATGGTTTATATAGGAATTCAAATATCTAGGTGCATAGTATAGGATTAGAACCTAGGACCATTTTAAAAAAAGAATCCAAGGATTACTTGTACAATTTAGAGACCAACAAGCTAGAAAAGACGAGCCTTATTGTCTAGGGGGGGACGAACAACAAAGGGAAGGAGAAGGGGGTATTTTGCCATTTTTTCCAATTCCTTTCCCACTAGATATTTTTCTACTCCTCTAGATATTACTCAAGCTTTGATATTTGAACTTTAACGATTACAATTTACGCGAAACTGAAAAGTAGAAAATACCTAAAAGTAAATTCTAAAATTTTAAATATTAATCCGAAAAGTAGAAACGTGATGTATCCCGAAAGACTACATCAAATAACAAGCCGAAACGCGTCCGGTACGATTCTTAAATATAAGCGGGATAACTTCCCTATTAAACAAAAAATTAATATGAAATTCAATAAAGTCAAACTGAAATACGAAAAGTCAACGATGGAGATTTAGAAATTTTTACTGGGTGTGACAAAAGTGTTCTAGATTTTTCTTCAACATGTCACAGAAATTATACGGAAAAAGTTTTAACTAAATGGATAATAATTTGAGGGAGAGTTAATTTATCTTAACTCCAAGGGCTTAAATTGTCATAAGTTAATATCTTTAGGGGCTTAAATATAATTTCAAGGTTAGTGGCTTAGGCTTAAAACTACATACGACCAATATTGCCAACACCCCATAAGTTTTAAAAGGCTTAGGATTATGTGGAAATAATTACGTAGTTTTAAAAGCCTTGAAGTTGAAGTTATGTTTTTTATTCGATTAAAGTTTCCCCGACCGGTTCATTACTAAGCTTATTATCGAAGAAGTAGTAAAATTTGATAAAAGAGGTTAACATAGGTATGATGATTCCTTTAGATAGTCAGTATCCTGCAGGAAGAAATGTGTATATTCAGGACTTAGTTGACTTAGGTGCTATCATTTCAACTACTTAGAGGGTTTAATTGTCTACATTCGGGATTTGGTGTTACAATTTATATCATCTCTATCCTAAAGAACACTCTAAATCTACTCACAAAAGGATTGATGGTTCCGGGGAAGCTAAGAATGTTTCAAAGAGGAGAATGATGAGACTGACCACAGATCGCTGCTTCAGACAGAGTTACAACATCGGTCGCTCTCGGTTTTGTAAGTTTCAGGTCATGTCTCGTAAATCATCTTGTATACATATAGTGCAACTTCATAAATATATAGTGTTCGAGTACAATTTTTCAAGAATTTATCAATAAATTCAAAATCTTTCAAAATTGTATACTCAACACTATAGTAGGCCCTTAATAATTGAGGGGGAGCAATGGAAAATGTTCTAAGAAAATCATGATATTACTATTTTCTGCCATGGGTTTTCAAATCCCATATAGCCATTTTATCCCATTGATATCAAAAACATCATATGGTATGCTATTTTTGAGGAGGAGAAAATTAGACTAAAATGTAATGTGATCGCCTTTGACTCAAGTGTATAACTCTTTTCTCCTTGTGCAAAACTCTTTTGAATCTCGGTGTACATATGTAAAGGGAGCATTTCTGAAAAATGAAACTATCTGTCGATAACCCGTAATCACTTACACTTCATACTTGGAACACGAATTAAACAAGAAAAGAGGAGGAAGAACTCGAGAGAGAAACAAGAGAGAGAAAGTGAATGGTTGATTAAACTTGTAAGAGAAAATTACAAAGTAATCCAGTACCCTCTCCATTCTTAGAGAGGGGTATATATACCTATACTCCTTAAGTTGGACGCCTAGCTTTTCTAACAAGGGTCGGGCTCGGGTTTCGGTTGGGCTTAAGCCCGATACAAGTGACCAATTAGCTTAAATAAACGAGCCCCTTTACCCTTTCTAGCCTATTACAACATATAATTAAGTAAAGACTGAGCTTCCATGATTAGTAGCCAAGCTTCCTTGTTTAACTCAATATTTTGAGGCCAACAATCTCTCCCGAAGCGAGGTTTCCTGTAGATTCTGAGCTTCCATGTTCAAAAACATATTTTGAGGCTAACAATCTCCCCTAATGTGTGGTCCTCGAATTCCTAAGGTGAGATCTTAAATCTTGTTTCCTTAAACTTCTTGAGATTGCTTTGTCGTTAAGTTCTTGAATCTTTGGTCTTTATTATGTTGTAGGCTTGTTCCTTTATTCTATGTGATCTTTAATCTTTAGCCTTTGTCATTGTCTTTTGACTTTGTCTTTAGTTCTAAGATCTTTAAATCTTTTCCTTGTTTGTCTTTGTCGTCTTTTCCATCTTGCGATCTTGTGTCCTGACCAACATGCTCATACTTTTCATCATCTTAAAAGCTTACTAACAATATCCCTTGATAGACTTGATATCTTAAAGGAAGATCTTATATATCAGAGTTTGCGGAAGTCTTTGTCGTTAATTCTTGAGCTTTCTTGATTCTTGAATCTTGATGCTTATAGTATATCTTTGTAGTTTGAGCATAAGCATGTGGTAATGAATCCGACTCAGCTGGAATGAGGCTGCAACACCGTCGTTTGTACATGCATTAAAATGTTAGTGATAAACATCAGATATGGACGAATATGGCTTTGTCATTCGTCGAGATTCGGTTGCATTAACCTCCGGTTCTGTAGGACCGCTTTACAGTATAAATACTATACCTGTGATCAGGTAGGTTCAATAAGAATCTCCTTTATTGGGTTTCCAGCTCAAAGCGTAGGATCTTCTAACACTGATGTATTAGATTCACTATGCTTGCTAGTTCTCAATACTAGAACGTCTCAAATCAGACAACACGATATGAGTGAATCAGATAGTTACTATCTTTCTGATTGAGTCGTCAATTCATTTACTGGACCAAATCGATATCCAGTTGACACAAGCTTGATTCATATAGAATCTCGCAAGTCACCTACCGCAAAGCTGTTTGATGTTGACTCTGGAAGGATTTCCATTCATTATTGTGAATACTAAAGAGTGTCACTCTGAATGTTCTGGCATAATCACAAGGATAATGCGTAGGACTCTTGTTAAGAGCTTGTGAACTTAATGGTGTTCAACAAGTGTTTGTTATGGAATGTGTCCTAATGAGATTTATTTATTGATCTCTTGGCTCTAGACTCGATTAGTGCATTTTAGTTTTAGTAATCGGAGGCTGGAGCAGACTGCCACCTATTCAATATCAACTAACTTGGAGTAAGAAAGTTAATAGAAGTCGTGTGTATCTCTATGACAAATGAGATAAGTATCTTTTGAGAGAAACTTGAATGGTTGGGAAGGGTTGTGCAGTGCATCACTGGGTCCATGATGTCTTGTCTTCAATACGAGAATTCATCTTTGTGAATCTGATAGATTATGTATTGACCTGGTGTTTTCCTAAAGTGTTTGGAGGGATTC
>BQNB010056136.1:0-35753 GCA_026074375.1 Tanacetum coccineum | reverse complement strand
TATTAGCATGTAAACAAGTATAAATTGATAAACATAATAAACAACCAGTGATAAATTAAGACATTCGATAAACAAACCAAACATAATATTATCATAAACATGGCTAATACCTAAAGGTATTAGCCAATAGTCATTGTAACAATACATGAAATCATAGATGAACAACTAAAATAATGCTAACCGAACGCGTATATTGGAGTGTAGAGATTACAAGAGTTCTCCTATGGATTGGAACACTTTGCAGGACCTTCTTGGCTTCTTCAAACTTCTGAGAATCAGAATTGGTGGTAAAAGCATACTAAAACTCGTATTGGAGTTTGGTATTTATAGACTCTGAAAAAGGGTGGATACGCCGTATTGAATGTAGTCAATACGGCGTATTGATGGGTTTTCCCTAGTTAGTAGTTGAATGTTGACCAATTCATTAATGACCATAAATTGTCATTAATTATGCGTGTAATCATCATTAAGTGTCATTCAACTTTCCTTACGACCACGATTTTCATTAATTGCAAGATCACTAATTATTGACCGCATTAAATGCATGATCTTTGACTGTTTGACCGTTGTTATCTGTGAAGTGTCGGCACGGATACGTCGTATCTTCTTTGCTGGATACGGCGTATTGAGGTAAACCCAGTTGGTTCTTCATTGTTGACCAAAGTATTATATACGGCGTATCGTTGATGCGGATACGGCATATTCTTCAGAGTCAGGCAATGGTCTTTTAGTTCATCAAGTCTTGGATACGGCGTATAAGTCTAGAATAATATGGCATATTTGCTGTCAATTCAGTAGACTTTATTAAACTCTTCATTTATGCTCCAAAATGCGTGCCGTTTATATAAACTTCACAATGTACTCCATAATTACTGCAAATAATAAATATAAGCAATTAAGTACCAATTTTGCAATAATTATATAAAATGGGTAATTTATACGGGATAAATGATAGTAAAGTATGACGTTATTTGATGATATCAAATATCCCCCTACTTGAATCCTACTTGTCCTCAAGTAGACTTTTAGAAAGGTTTATGAAAATGTATCCCAACCAATTAAGGCCAAGAGTTTATCAATATCCTTTTATTTTGAAATTTCATCATCATCAGTAACCAAAGCAGGTTCTGGATCATAAGTAGGTGGAGGAGAGTTGACAATTGCTTTACCTCTATTTCTGGTAGCAGCTGGTTATGATCTGGTTGAGATATTGTTAGTGTAGTGAGTAGGATGGTTTTTAGGATGGTAAATTGATTCTTGTTGAGCAACAAGTGCAAGTGGATTAGCAGTACGTACTAGTATTTCAGCTCTTATCTCATTGACTTCAGTCTGGTGTTGCTTCAAAATGTCATAAAGTTTGTGATAGGAGACAGTCTTAAGTTCTTGACTTTGCTTAACGAGTGTCACAAACCTTTGCGATTCTAGTTGTAATTAAAGTAAGAACTGAACATTCACTTGATGATTTGTAACATCACACTGATTTCTAACAAGCTCATTCGTCATCTTATAGAACCTTGAGTAATACGATTCAAGTGATTCACCATCGCGTGATGTGAATTTTCTAAACTCTCAATATAAATTGGTTTCAAGATCTTGAACATTGATTGATTCACCTTGTTTTAACCTTTCAATTGCTTTCCACATTTCACATGCATTTGGACAAGGATCAACAGTGGAGTAGATATCGTTATCTATCCCTATAAGTATTATCTAAACAGCTTCAGCTTTAGCATTCGGTTGATCCCGTATGTCTTGTGAAACATTCTTATAGTTCTCCATGTACCATTTTGTAGTTGTTTCTGAACTACCTTCTGCAAGTGGAACAATCTTCTCAATCCATTTGAACTTGTAGGGTGGATTCTGGAGACAATAGTGGATGAGTTCATTGTTAGGTTTGGTGTCGATGTATCTCTTGATTCTTGATTTCCACTAAACGTAATTACCAGGTGCTAACATTAGTGGATGGTCTTTACCACCTGCTTCCATGATAGCATTGTGAAGAGCATTTGATGTTTGAGTTTTCAAATTGGTGTTAATATTTGACATTTTGATGAAGTTGTGAATGGATATCGGATCTTAAGTAATTACGTGATTGAAGTTGTGGTTTTAAATGAATTCAATTAACGTATACGGGATTTTACAACTCTATAATTTAAACCGAGAAGAAAGGTTACTTGTTAGGATTTTACAAAATCAATAGAAAAACCGAGAATGAATAATTGATTTAAAGTTAAGGCTTGATGTTTGTTAATTAATTGTTTTTTTAAGTCCAAATTTTACGGTTAATTATAGTCCAAAGTCCAATGTCCAATGGTCCAAGGTTCAAAAAATTCAAATTATTCAAACAGTGAGTAAACCGCTGGCATAAACACCAAATCGCTGGCTTAGTAAATTAAATAAACCGCTGGCTAAAATGCACCAAACCGCTGTCTAATAAAATAATCAAACCGTTGCCCAGAGTTAAACCAAACCGCTGGCTATCTTAGGATCAAACCGCTGGCAAGATTGCACTAAACCGCTGCCTGGCTAAACGTAACAAACCGTTGGCACAAAGAATAAGTAAACCGCTGCCTATATTATACACCCGATAAGCTGCTGCCTTCTTTAAACAAACCGCTGCCAATTAAAACTTAATCAAACCGTTGTCTAAACATCGCAAACCGATGGCTCACAGTTTTACTAAACCGCTACGATGAAAATTCGCCAAACCACTACGGAGTTTGAATTTTGGCAGAGTAACGATTTGGAAGGACCAAGATATTTAATAAACCGCTAGGACAACCTGTAAACCGCTACTTGGAGGTTTGATCAAACCGCTACTTTTGAAAATAGCCAAACCGCTACGAAAGATATATCAGACCGCCACACAAATGTGCAAACCGCTACCAGAAGCTGCCAAACCTCTACAATATTGGGGACCAATAGTTCAAACCGCTATGTGTACTAGAATTCGTTTTCTTGCTAGATTTTAACATACAAACAAAACGAGTACACAATACTAGTTTTAACTTCTACTACTATTCAAATAACAAATAAACTTAGTACAATCTTGTTTAACTTATGTGCCAAACCTCTACAATGAATATGTTTTCCCCCAAACCGCTACAAGGAACAAGACTTGAAGGAGTAAGCTTGTTGACACAAATAAGCCACAAAAATGAAAGGAATATACGAAATAAGCTAGTTGAAGCTACTAAGTATAGGCTAAACTATAAGAACATAACAAAACTAAAACCGTAGCTAAACCTAGGGGTGATAAAAAAAACCAAAAAAACCAAAACCAAACCGAAAACCGAAAAAATCAAACCGAAATAACCAAAAGAAACTAGAAAACGATGGTTCGGTTTTTACTTTTTCAAAAACCGAAAAATTTCGGTTCGGTTTTGGTTTTTGTCTAAAAACCAAACCGTACAAACCGAACCGAACCGAACCAGTTTTATAATAATATATAATTAATATAATATAAATAGATAAATAATAAATCTAATTTTTAAATTCTTATTTATTTTATGGGTGAAATTTTAGCTATAATATATATATATATATATATATATATATATATATCTCAATGTTTATATATGTATTTATCATTTACGTGTGTTTACTTGATAATATATCATTGCATATATAACAATGATCATATTGTGTGTATTGTCACTTGCATGTGTGTGTGTGTCTCATTTATATGTGTATAATTGTAGATATTTGGGTAAACATTATTAGGCTCATATTGACAAAAAAATTAAAAAAAATAACCAATTTTCTACGTAAAACAAGTTTATTAATATAAATTAACCACAACCAAATATAAACGGTCTGAAACCGAAAAAACCGAAAAACCAAAAAAACCAAACCGCCAAAAAACGAGTGGTTTTGGTTTTTGGTTTTATAAAAACCGAATATTTCGGTTTGGTTTTGGTTTTAGCCAAAAACCGACCCAAACCGAACCGTGCACACCCCTAGCTAAACCAATGAATCCAAAAGCTAAACAAGCTAAAACCCGTGAGCTTATATAGATAAATAAGCCACGAACAAAGCTTAGAAGATGTAGAAGATTAGAGCAACAATCTTTTTAAGCTAAATAATCCAAAAACAAAGCAAGTTGTGGGCTTATTTTGGTTGAAATAAGCCACGGTATGAAAACTAAACCACGAATCAAACACTTAAACATCATCTTGGCTTATGATACCACATGTTATCCCACTTTATTAATCCAAACACAACAATAAGCAATACCTAATAAGCACTTAGGACGAAAATAATAAGAAGAAAAGAGAGAAAGGAAATGGAAGAATATTAGATTAAGAGAAAAGAGTGGTGGGAGGTTACACACATGTTTTACACATACATATGAATGACCAACACCCTCTTTATGTGTGAAGAGGGTTCCTTTTATACCTTTAACCCACTAAGTGGCGTATGGGCTTGTTGCTTGGGCCAGGCTTGGCCTATCTTGGGCTTTGAGCTCAAAACATGGAAAATACTAGATTACAATCCAAGCCCGTTAATCCTGACTAGCCTATTACTTAACAAGACTAACATTGACTAATAAGACCGATAACATTCTTGTTTGAATTAAATGGGATTAAGGCTAATAGGTATGTTTTATGTTTATTGTTTATGTTAATTATAAGTGCTATATGAGTTTTATTCCGCTGCGTAGCTCATATGATATTAATGGAATATTAGGTTATTTTAGATAACGATTTCCAACAGTGGTATCAGAGCTAGGTTGTATAGCGTTATAATTACATAAAAACAGAAAAATATCTAAAATACACATATTTTGTGATATTTTCTTGCTTTTTATGTGCAATTTATTTTAAGAATTTATTTAGTAAAATAATTACTACTATAAAACACATAAAATATGAAAATATAAATATGGTATGTATTTTGAAAGATCCGACTAAAATATAAATGCTTATTTATGAATATTTCTTGCATTATGAAAACCTATTTTAGGATATTATTTAGTGAAATATTTTACCCTAAATATCACATAAAAATAAAAATAAAATATGGTTATATTTTAGAAGATTTGTTTTGCTTATTATAAATGCATGTGTTATAATTTGCGATTTGAATATATTGTAGCTTATTTATTGCTTATAAATTGTCAACCATGGATTACGTGCATGTAAACCATGGTTATTAAGCTAAATATATTTTGTATGCATGAAATCATTACGTGAATTGATTGGTTAATTGCAAAGTAGGGAAGACATTTGTTAAATTAATGCTTTAATTGCGTAAATGATTCCTGTTTAGTATGATTAATTTTGGTAAATAAGTTTTGCATGTTTTATATAAAGTGGCGTTTTATTATAATTTGGTGGTTGATTTTGGCCTTGGTTTGTGTCAAATAGGGGTTGTCCGCCGCCAAACCACCGTCGGGGTGGCGGCCGGACAACGGAACAGCCACCACAGCCGCACCTTGTGGTGTCGGGTTGTGATGGCGCAACCCCGCGGGGTGTCTCACAGTGGTCAGCCGCCTAAAACCACTGCTGTTCTACGACGGTGTGTGCAGCCGCCTAAAACCAACCGCTGTGGTGACGGGAACGGACCCAATAAGACCAACACAGCCACAACTTATGGTGTCGCGTCTTAGTGGTGGTGATACCCACTATAGTGTAGTTTTATTTTGGTTATAGCTCGTTTTGGTTTCGAATTGATTTCTGATGATACAAACGGAGTTTAAAAGGTGGAGTTTGGATTGCATGTAAGTCTGCCATTAGGGGCGTTGGATTAGTTGATAACACCCATAATAGCGGTGTATTGGATCTTAGTATTTATGTCTATTGGGGGTGGTTTGGATGAACAAGCCCCTAAAGTAAGGGGATGCCGTTTGATTTTACTTGTATTTGGATTAGTTAAGTGTGAACTTAACTAGTTGTTAACTATGGAACGCGAAAAATATGGTAATATTGATTGATAAAAGTGGGAAAATTATGTATTTTATATACATGGAAACGTTGTATTAACGGCAAGGTCATGCCGAAATTTCTAAAAATTTTTTATATACTTAGCGTTTTTCACTTAAAATTTTTATTATAATATAAACCCGATAAAATGGACTAAATAATAGTCGTAAGGATATTACATATATAGTTATATAAAAACCACGGATAGAAAAAACCGAATAAAACTTAAAAAATATCATTTTTACAAAGTCACGGACCTAAAATAATAATATAAACTTTTATAAAAATTGTAAATACATTATTGTCTAATTTATAACCTTAAAACGTACGTTTACGTTTATTCAAGAAATCTTTCACGAATAAATGGGTAATTTCTGAACGTATGTTGGATAATATTATTTATTTAAGAATTTAATATTACACATTTCTTATACAATATAACACTTAACAAAAAATATACTTACAAAATAATATACTTTAAATTAATACACCTTCGAATATTTACATATGGAGCATAAAATTTCTGACATAACATTACTCGAGCGTGTTCGTTTCGTATATAATAGTATATGAAATATATTACATACGGAACAATGTATTTAACATTTTGATTGTTAGTTATTTGGTCAACTCCAAAAGTGTTAAATTTAGAAATTGCGTCTTTTGAATTGCTGTGTCATGTCGATGTAACAATCCATCTGAAAACCCTAAAAAAATATCCACCTAAACGAAAGGAGCATAAGCGTTAAGGATATTGCAAACTTCGCCATTCGCATTTTCTTGATCGAGCCGTTCCAGTTTTCTTTATGTTTTGCCTAGTATTTGCATTTTCGCCAATTGTTCTGCATCATCAAGGTGAGTTCATAGCCTCGCATTTAAATCTTTTATGTTTTAAAAACCCGCGAGGGAGATACATGCTTCTTTTAGAAAATTGAACACAGGTGATTTTATTATGTGAACGTTGCTATGAGTGTATTGTTGTGGCCTTTCCTTCATGAACCGTCAATCACCGCTAACCGATGAACGCTGATGCAATAATAATAGATCTATTTTAGCCTAACGACCTGTCTGGTGTGTGTTCCTTCCGAGGGCATACAGAGACATACTGTATTTAGTATTGGGAGTGTGTAACACTATCACTCCGGGTTGGGCACATGGTTAAGGTTCGGTTTGTGGCTCTAGCATCGTTGTGATTGTTCTATGAACTAATGTTTTACTATGCTTGTGTTCAAAATGATTGCTTATAACTCTATGGATTCACTTAACATTTTTGTTGACGTTTTAGCATGTTTATCTTAGGTATATTATTGCTAGCTTGGACGGGGTGAAATGCGGATATCGAAGGACGTGGACTTGGTGAACTTTGCACATATGATAAAATGTTTTCTTTTAAAGAAACTTAAACATGTTGTGGATTATTTTGAAATGAGTTTTATAAAGTTATTGGGACCTTGTAACTCTGATCTTTTTTTATAAAAATTGAATGTCGTTTACCGTGACTCGTGAGCTTGTATTATGAAGTAGCACCCCAATGTTGAGTTCCGCGGTGTTGTAAATTTGGGGGTGTTACATTTAGATAACAATTTCCAACAGGTTTTTCCATCTGCTTTTGGCGCTGATCAAGGTACAAAAGACGAATTTTCAATAGTAAATCGTGTTTCAGAGTGTCAACTTTCTGAATGTTGATTTCAGGTTCACCCTTGACCAAACATTTCTACCATTCCATTTGATCCTGTTTGGTTAATCGAAATAGAATTTGATCCTCTGAAAGAAAAAATTAACATAAAAGATCAGTTATCGGTCAAGTAAAAAAGACACAACAAAATAAATAACATAACTATAGGTGATCAGACCTTAACGTCGGTGTTGGTTACATTAGCCGATGATAGGATAAAAATCAACATAAAAAATTTTGATTTTTTTTTCAAACGTGGTTCTTGAATCAACATACTTTATAAACCCAAATTTAACAATACCTAGGTTACAAAATCAACATAATAGATTATGTTTGCATAAAAGAAACATAATTTGTTATGTTCATTTTAAGCGATAACTAATCAATACCCTGGTGATAAAAAAATCTTAATTGGGAAGATGAAGCGGTGGCATCTGGAAGATGGTAGAGGTACTGGATATTTCTTAGTTTATTCATGAAGAACAGGCCAGACAAAGAACATGGGCTAAAAGTAAGCCCAAGGTGAAAACGACATGGGAGTGTGTTGTTTTTGTATTGGCTTAAAATTGTTGCTTATATGTGAAAGTTATTAGATAAGGTAATAATGTTACTCTAGGTTCTGAATATCGATAACCCTCCGTATCACTCTGATTGTAGCAGGATCGCCACTACCTCTTATGAGTCACCGCCGACACTTAAGGAAAGTAGAAAAAATTGTCTTTAATTGTCGCTCAAACTAATTTTCTCGTATTATCTTTGGAAGATGTACCTTACTAATTTTCTAGAATGACGCTCAGCTTGTATATGCATTTTTATTGGTCCAATAAACACCAACATAGCTTGTAGTGTTGCCCTATGCACCACATATCTGGGGCAATTACCCTGCACATATTTATAATTTAGTAAAGCAAGTATAAACTAATAATCTATCAATATCAGCATGTATTCCGCATTCTATGTCTGATTTGTTGTGTGTAAGACTTAACAACGCGATTAAATATGTTCCAAATACCACTAAAAATGGCCCGTTATTCAAGCAGCCAATAGATAGCATTTGCGCAGGGTGCAGCTAAGACACACTAAGCCTATGCAACATACAAAAATTATCAAGATACTCACTATGCTAAAAGATACAGAAGGAGATAAATCTGTACTTCCTTATCATGATACATATTAACAGACATGTAACCTAAATGATCTTTTATATACACACAGTGACCCAAACTTTTTTGTTGTTGTATACGCCTAGGAGTGTTCGGCATTTCATTATAAGTGTGTTTTATTTAATCGCGCTTAAAATCTGTATATACACCATTCAAGCTTCGTTTAACCGTCTTCTAAACTTCTTTTTATTAATCTATATATTTTCGCTCTGTAACAAACATGGCCACATTTCGCTACCTCATCCATCAAATATCTCTCTTTCCGTACACGAAAATTCTAAATTTTAAAACAAAATCAAATATATCGCAATGTGGTTCGAGCCGAGTTCTACATCAAACGTATTGTGTAACTATAGATCTTTATATACAACATAAACAAAAAATAATAAATAGACTTTAAATCAAAAAGAATATATATATACCTTAAATAAAAAAATGTAAAAAATAAAAGCTACCTTGAAGAACTTGAAAAGAGAAGCAAGCTCCCACCGTTGCCGGAGAATATTCCGGTGAGTTTCAATCTTCGACGGCACAACCAAACTGAACCACATTTCCTCTCCCAAATATTATCACCCCATAAGCATCTCCAAAGCGGAATACTAAACTCCCATCATGATTTACTGCCAAAAGAAAATCCAAATCATAACAACAATTTACAAAACCAAAAGCCCTAAATTTCGGAATCCACAAATTAAACACAATTAAACCTAAACCCATAAAATTTTAACTCAAGTAATCAATACCCAAATGTCAATATAATCAAAAATCTAAAAAACAAAAAAACCTCAATTCAATATCCAAAATTATAAAAATTAAAACTAAAATTAGTTACATATCTTACATGTATGTAATCTTCCCCTTTCTTTTTCCCCATCTTAAAATCATTGCATACACTTTGTGTGTTTCGTTACCACGTGTGTCACCCAAATTATGGCTTTCGATGGAATGGATGATAATAGAATGACGGTAATTTATAGAGAGAGAAATAATCTGTGTGGTTGTGTATGTTTTGAGAGAGAGGTGTGAAGATTTAGTGTATGTGTTTTGAGAAGAGGGACACATACGATTGTATGTGGCATTTTAGTATCTGCCTTTTAATAACCGTGTCAGGGGAAAAAACAGTAGGGGAAACCCTTTTTAATAAATAAGTAGGATTCGAGGCGGGTCAGCAAATGGGTTGCATTAAATGTTTTGAAACCCGGTTCCTGGGTTTTAATATAAAGGTATAATGATATGAATATAATAGAGTTTTCATCACAGTTTGTTATGTGCACCCTTATTCGGTTTCATTCAACAATGGGATTTTTTTCCTTTAATTAATAAAGTGCATAATTTATAGTTCCCAATGTTGGTTGTGTTGGAAAATTTAGTGCACTTAGGGCTCAGTTCATACTGGGTAATAAGACTGGAGGTACGGAGTGTACACGCGTAGGTCATTAAACACCCTGACTCTGATAGTGGTAAAAGGGAATTAGAGTCGCGTATGAAGTTCAATGAGTTTACTCTTCAGTGAGTGTAACTCGAAAGTGAATGGTATTCATCAGTCTAATGGCTTCATCTTTGTACTCTCTGAGTAGTAAGCTGAAGGACACCATCAAGGAGTAATCCATCAGAGGACTCATCCTCAGTGGGTTAACTCATTAGTGGGTCTTTTTAGTTTAAACTTTCAACGTATATGCTCTTCAGTGCGCTAGCTGATAAGTGTTTAAGACACTGAGGGAAGACTTAGTTGGAATGAATCCAACTAACTTGTAACGGCTTTGACCTATTAAAGTGACAGTTATAACTGCATTAATGACCATGTTTAATTGGTCGTGTAACTACTAATCCCTACCATTATGGAGGCTAATTATGTGGTAATTAATGGCTGTTAATCATGCATAATTCCATGAAATAGGGTTGGGTGATCACTACTATAAATAGAGTTCATAACATCTGCATGGGATATACACTAAAAACATACACACTTGGATGCGCAAGGGTTATTGATTCATGCCTAAATCATTAATAAACATTTGGTCATATCCCAAGTAGATATTCGTGATACCTAGGCATTAGGGTCGAATAGTTTACTTTGGAAAGTGATAACACGATTCCAAGTGATATCCGGTAACCATTCATTGGTAATTAGTTAGGCATTGATTATATTTACCCGGTCCTAGGCTAACAACCTCTAACAATCAAAGTAAACTATTTTATGATAATCAATGGTTGTTGTTGCTATGAAACACATGGCTTCAAACTCTGCCAAGCTGGACAAGTTTGAAGGGGTAGACTTTAGGAGATAGAAGAAGAAGATGCACTTCTTTCTTTCCAAGATGAATGTGGTGTATGTGCTGACTACTCATGATCTTGAAGATGGTGAGAATGCAACCATGGAACAAATCAGGAAGAGGAACAAATTGGAAAATGATGACTATGTTTGCAGAGGTTTAATCCTTAATGATATGTTTGATCCCTTATTCGATATTTATCAATTTTTTAAATCCTCCAAAGAACTATGGGATTCTTTGAAGGCCAAATATATGGTTGAGGATGCATCAAGTAAGAAGTTCCTTGTAAGTAATTTTAAAAATTACAAAATGACTAATTCAAGACCAGTTATGGAACAATACAATGAACTTCTTGGGAATACTTGGAAGGTTTACACAACACAAAATGAACATGGATGAGGCCATTCAGGTCGCTTGTATCATGGACAAACTTCCCCCTTCTTGGAAAGATTTTAAGCATACCTTGAAACATAAGAAGGATGAGTTAACTCTTGTTGAGTTGGGCAGTCATCTGCACATTGAGGAGTCCTTCGAGGTGCAGGATAGTGACAAGAGAAAGAGCAACAATGTTGCTAGTCCTTTAGTTGTCAATATGGTGGAGCATAACAACTCCATTAGGTACAATGACAATAAGGGTAAACGTAAACATCAGGACATCAAAGCTGATCCTAACAAGAAGTTTAAACTGACTTATTGGAAGTGTGGGAAACCTAGATACTTGAAAAAGGATTGCAAAGGTGGTAAAGTTAGCAACAAAGTCAATGGTTCAGGCACAATTGGTTCAGTGAATGGTTCATCCAACTCACTGAAAGGTCAGAATATGCTTAATAAATCTCTTCTGGTTTATTATGTTACATATGTATCTAAATCATATTTTGTGTAGGATGATGATGTTACATGGTGGGTTGACTCAGGAGCAACATTTCATGTGTGTAAAGATAGATGTTGGTTCAAGACTTATGCGTCACTGAATGATGGATCTATTCTTCACATGAAAAATGAGTCAACAACTCTGGTGTATGGACGTGGTTGTTTAGATCTAAGATTTAGTTCTGGAAAGATTGTTTCTTTATTTAATGTTTTGCATGTTCCTAATATTAAGAAGAATTTGGTTTCAACTAGTATTTTGAATAATTATGGTTATAAACAAGTGATTGAATCTAATAAATTTGTTTTATCCAAACATGGTGTGTATATTGGTTTTGGTTATTTGTGTAATCAAATGTTCAGGCTTAATATTGTTAATGATAATATTGGTTCAACCTTCATCGCAACCTCTAAACTAAATGATTCAATCCTATGGCATGCTAGACTGGGCCATATCTACTATAAAAGAATGCAAGATATGTCTAAGGATGGGTTTATCTCAGCTTTTGACATGGACACTGAAAAGTGTAAGACTTGCATGCTAAACAAAATTACTAAGAAACCATTTCAAAATATAAAACGTGAAACTGGAGTTTTAGAGCTGATCCACAGTGATTTGTGTGATTTGCATGCTACTCCTTCATTGGGGAATAAGGAATACTTTGTGACATTTATTGATGATGCTTCTAGGTTTTGTTATGTTTATTTATTACATATTACGGATGAAGCATTAGATATATTTAAAGTATTCAAAACTGAAGTTGAATTGCAACAAGGATCCCTTATCAAAAGATTCAAGACTGATAGGGGAGGTGAGTACATGAATACTTTGTATTTTCAGTCTGTTGGAATAATCCATGAAATGACTGCTCCCTATACTCCTCAGCAAAATCGTATCTCTGAAAGGAAGAACCGGGTGCTAAAGGAAATGGTTAATTCCATGTTGTCCTACTCAAGACCGAGTCAAGGGTTCTGAGGTAAAGCTATGTTAACGAAATATTATTTATTAAATAGGGTTCCCAACAAAAGGAACAGGATAAACTCTGGACTAAAAAGAAACCCAACATGAACTATCTCAAGGTTTGAGGTTGTAGAGCAGTTGTCAGACTCCCTGATCCAAAGCTAAAAACTTTGGGTGAAAGAGGCATTGAATGCATCTTTGTTGGATATACTGATCATTCCAAGGCTTTTAGGTTCTATTTCATTGACCTTAATGAACGAGTTTCAATTAACTCAATAATTGAATCAATGGATGTTATCTTTGATGAGAATAAATTCTCATCAGTCCTTAGACCAAGTCAGAGGTCCTTGATAAATAGAACTGAATACATTGATGGTTTAGTGGTCCCTGAAGAGGTCACTAAAGAGGTTGTGGTTCGGCAACCTGAACCCGAGCTTAGAAAAAGCAAAAGGAATAGGACTCCGAAGAACTTTGGACCTGAATTTCAATTATATTTAATTCAAGGAACAAGGGATGAGGTCTCTGACCAATACTCCTATTGCTTTAATGTTGAGGACGACCCCAAGACATTTGATGAAGCAATAAAGTCCTAGGATGTTGCTTTCTGGAAAGAAGCAATTAATGATGAGATGGATTCCATCATAGGCAACAACACTTGGGTGTTGGCTAATCTACCTCTAGGTTGCAAACCTCTTTGTTGCAAATGGATCTTCAAAAGAAAACTGAAGGTAGATGGAACTGTTGAAAAGTTTAAAGCAAGGTTGGTCATTCATGGCTTTAGAAAAAAGTCAAGGATCGAATACTTTGATACTTATGCTCTGGTGGCACGTATCATTACCATAAGACTGTTAATTGCTTTGGCATTAATTCAGAATTTAATTATTCATCAGATGGATGTGAAAACAGCTTTCTTGAATGGTGAATTATATGAGGAGGTCTATATGAACCAACCTCAGGGATTCATCATGACTGACAATAAAAATAAAGTGTGTAAACTGATTAAGTCTTTATATGGACTGAAGCAGGCACCTAAGCAATGGCATTAAAAGTTTGATGAAGAGGTTTTGTCTACTGATTATTTACTTAACCAAGCTGATAAATGTGTATATAGCAAATTTGATTAATATGGTAAAAGAGTCATCAATTGTTCTAAAGTTATTACATGCGATCTTTGGCAAACTGAACCCAAATTCAGGTTGACCTAACAAAGGAATTTTTGTCATCAAGGTTCTCCATGAAGGACATGGGGGAGTCTGATGTTATCCTTGGTATAAGGATTAAACATGAAAGTAATGGAATAGCACTTTCTTAGTCTTATAATATTGAGAAGGTACTGAAGAAATTCAACTACTCTGATTGTACTCCAGTGAGTACTCCTATGGATACAAGTGAGAAGTTGATGTCCAACAATGGTTAGGTTGTATCTCAACTTAGTATTCCTAGGTGATATGGCTGCCTGATGTTTCCATGACTTGTACCGGGCCTCGATCTTGCTAGTGTGGGTAAACTGAGTAGGTACACTAGTAATCCTAGTACTCAACACTGGCAAGTAATTCAGCGGGTACTGAAGTATTTGAAGAAGACTAAAAGAAAACACTGATGCAAGCTGGATCAGTAATATTGAAGACAATTCGTTCACCAGTGGCTGGGTATTCCTGCTTGGTGGAGGTTCAATCTCTTGGGCTTCCAAGAAGCTAAATTGTATCACCAGTTTAACAATAAAATATGAATTTGTAGCTTTAGAAGCTGCTGGTAAGGAAGCTGAATGGTTGAGAAACCTGATCCTTGAGATTCCATTATGGTCCAAACCTATAACATCTATTTATATCTGTTGTGATAGTGTTGCTACATTGGCAAAGTCTTATAGCCAAATGCACAATGTGAAGTCTAGATACTTAGGTGTCAGGCATAACATGATTCGTAAACTTATCATGAATAGGTGATATCTATAAAGTTTGTGAGGTCTCAACAAAACTTAGCTAATCACTTGACGAATGGATTGGCTAGAGACTTGGTTTTCAAGTTTGATGAAGGGATGGGTTTAAAGTCCAACTTAGTCACTGAATGCTAAAACACCTAACTCCCTCCTAAGGAGACTTGAGAGCTGAGTTTAATGTGGAAAGATGAACGTTCAGTGTGGAAAGCTGAACGTTTAGTGAACTAGAGCACATGTTTTAAAATCATCCCAAGGACGTGCTTGGAACCTGCTGAGAAGGAGGATGAAGCATTTACTGCTTAAGGGTTAATTTATTTGAACATGAATAAAGATGAACCACCTATTGAAATGTTTTAGGTTTTTTGCTTCCGGGGAACCCTATGGAATTTTAAGCTCTTACAACCTTATAAATAGGATATGGACACATGCTTTGTATAGTATCTGAGCGTTAAAGTGTTTGAAAACTTATGTGTATTTTATCTTTAGGTATTTAAATGGGTTGAAGGGTTCAATTCTTAGAACACTAGGATTCTTGAATATTTGAACGTGTAATGTACTAAGTTGGAAATTCAATCCTTAGGATATTTTCGTTTATGCACTTGTTTTTGTTTTTATGTAAATTTTCATGTCAAAGTAAGTGAACTAAATTCTGGAGAGGATTGTTAGAAAATTTGTGAACTTTAGGCTAAAAAAAATAAACAGTTCATACCGGTAATGGGAACTGGAGTACCGGTGTAAACACCCATAGGTCACTAAACACCCTGACTCTGATAGTGCTAAAATGGAATTCAACTTGCTGATGAACTTCAGTGAGTTCATTCTTCAATGAGAGTAACTCTAAACTGAATGGTATTCCTTAGTCTAATGGCTTCAGCTTTGTACACTCTGAGTAGTAAGCTGAAGGACACCGTAAGGGAGTAATCCATTAAAGGACTCATCCTCATAGGTTAACTCATTAGTGGTCTTTTCAGTTGAACTTTCAACGGTAAACCTCTTCATTGAGCTAGCTGCAAGTGTTCCCATGACCACTGAGGGAAGACATGTGACAATCGTGACCAAATCAGGTTAGTTTAACCGTTAGTGCTAGCCTGACTATCTGTTATGTGATTCAATTTAGGTACATATGAGAAACGCGGGTTACAGATGTATGAATGATGCAAGAAATGAGATGATATAGTATTTCATATTGTTGGAAATGATGCATATAAATGAAGAATTCTAGTGGTGCAATTATTTTTGATTTATGTGGAATAAATTATCGTATGGACATCATCTAAGTTTCGGTTCAAGTTTAGTTAGTTAATCAAGGTTTGATAATTTAATTATATTGTAAGCAATAAAAATATTTGAGGAATATTATAGGTAAAGTAAACATTTTCTAGTTAGTATCTATAAGTAAATATGTAATAACTAATTATATATATATATATATATATATATATACATATATATATAAGTCCAGCCGAAAATAATTATAAAAAAAATAAAAATATATATTAAGGGTGTGTTTGGATCGACTCAAAGAAGGAAAAAAAACAAAAACAAGTTTGAGTTGTATTAGGAAACAAATATCCAAAAATCCCTTATAAATAGTTTTTATTATCAAACCCTAAATCACTTTTTCTCCACCCTTCTCCTTTGTGTCGACATCAAGAAACAAGAAAACAACCATAAAAAAATTTTGAAGAAATTTTAAGAAGAAAGATCGTGTGTTTTCAAGATTTAAAGGTTTTTGGTATAATCACTAACTTAATCTTTTTCTTTAATTAAAAATTATGTAACTTTTTAATTGGTAGAATTAGGGTTTTATAAAAAAATCAATAAACATGTTAGTATGATCATTAATTATTGATTAGGGTGTAATTAGTAGCGTATGGATGCGTTTGGTTAGGTTTAATTGTGGTTAAATCCGGAATTAAAACTGGACAGAATTTTAGGTCAACTTGTAAGAGTCATAACTCGATCATACGGATGAGTTTGATAGATTTTGTTGGCTCTAAAATTAACTATAGAGAGTCTACTTTCCAAGAAATATGGTTTCGTGAATTGCATCTGAGTTGAAGTCAGTCAAAATATTTTTACAAGATTCGGTGTCGAATCTGAGTTTTCAGGTCAGATTTATGTTGTGTTTGTGAGGTCAAAAACCCTATCAAAACAATTTTTCTATTCATGAGTTTGCTACTAGAGTAAGTCCTAGGTTTCTAGTAACTCCAGTATTTTTCTTAGATTTTTTCAAGGTGTCTAAGTATGCTTAATGAGGTGAAACATTTTGGTGTGCGATCAGATCCGAATTTGGTCAGTTTGTGTTGTTGATTTTTTTAAAAATAGTTAGCCATGTTTTCATTGGTTGGAAAAATTGCAGTAGTTTCATAACTCATTGAAGTTGATGTCATTCAAATTTGGGAGTCAGAGGAGGTCATTTAGTATTTTATAAAAATTTGTAAAGTGGCGTTAAATTTCTGCAATAAACTGAAAATGTGAACACTAGTATAAAACATGTTTAAAGCTTAGATAATGTGTAGAAATCATGATGGGATATTTATAAATATATTTTAGACATTAGTATCCATCAATTGAAAGGTTACATGTATATGGTCGTTAAGCCTTGTTCATGTGTAACCCGTTAATTATGTTGTATAGATTATTGCTTGGATTATTGTGCGCATTTTTGAAGCTTGAGCTGAGTTTCTCATAACCCCTTTTAAATGTTTTCTTGGGGTGAAAATGGATACAAAATGCTTTTGAAATGTTTTCTTTGCTATGATTAAATGGTTTTGAATTGGTTTTGTTTGGACATGGTTATATAGTAGTTATGCGATATAATTGTGTTCATGTTTACATGATACATACATGGATACATGGATACGTGAGTTGCTTGTGACATTCCAGCCAAACGTGGTAACTCTTAATGATGGATACATGATTGATACAAGGATACAATGCTAGCTTATTGTGATGTTGGATCAGGGGTAACGCCTACCTACTTCTGATATGATTTGTTATGATATGAGACTGAGGATGCATGCTATTAATCGTATGATTGTCCAACTTTTATTATATGTTTACAACTTATTATTTGTTTTACGCTTAAACCTACGAGCTCACCAGCGTAATGTTAACACTTGAGAGTATCCATTTTCAGGTGAAGTTAGAGAAGCTTAAGAGGATTGAGACTACTTAGCTAGTGAGACTTTAGGTTCCCTGCATCGAAGACTTACTAGTTAATATTTCCATTTTATGTTTGATATACTTTCATATTTGGTACTTTGTTAATTTGGATTTTCATTTATATGACTATGTATTGTTATGGTTAAGATTAACCTCGATACAAGTCCCCTCTTGTGTCAGGTGTCGTCATAACATTTTGATTTTTTTAATGTTATTAGACTATAACCTAAGAGTCCTTCATATAGCTTCACAATAGGATCTATATGAGTAGCTATCTAGGCGTTTTATTTTCTTGCTTTTCTCCAAGTTCTATCTCGACCTACGGGCTACTCGATATCAGAAGATCCAAAAGAGGAGCCAATTAAGGAGGAGCCTCTCAAAGAACTGAAGGAGGAAGAGTAGTTAGAAGAGTCGAAGGAGGAGGCCGACTCAAATCTCCTGTCGGATGCTCGTAGCAGGCCTGGTCCCGCGAAGTCAGATGACTCTTGCGAAAGCAAAGTCAAACCCAACCGAGGCCCAGCATAAGTTTATCTCGTCTTTTACCTTGACACATTACTATCGATGATTTATTTCGGATATTACATATTTCTGGGCACTTCAAAACCTTCGTTTTCTTTCTGTCATTTTCTATTTTATCTTTATATAAATATTGCTTTGATGGAGCATCGTTTTTGTAAAGTCGTATAAGATGTGGAATGTGGTATATGTATATATATATGCGTTATCATTGAGATGTGTAGTCTTATAAGTAAGTACACGTGTAAAATGATGCAATTATAATTATGGGTGGCCAACATAATTATTAAGGCATCACACACGTATACTTGTGACCATGATTGCATTGATCGGTGTTTGTTGGTAAGGTGGTAGCGTAAGATGTTGTGATATGTGCATTCATGACAAGGATAGTTGTATAGTTGGGGAATTCTTCTCTTAACTAATGTGGATCATGTTAGGCTTAGTTGTTTAGTCAGCAAGTTTCCTTTCTGTCTAACGATTACAAATATCTCGGATACCTCTTATTACTACTATTACGATTATTGAGTTTGTTCGTCTGCTCGATTATTCGTTCGGATATCTAACCCTCATTTTAGCATTCCTTGTTCGTACCATGTCTGTACGGATGTTCTATCATTCCCATTCAGCGTCTTGATATATATTGGTTGTTCGGATCTGCTGCTTTTGGCTATTGGTACATTTTATTGGTTCTTTCCTGGCATTGATTACTCGTATGAATATCTAATTTTTCTTTCAAGCGGTATTTGTTCGTAACAAGTTAGTACAGATATTTACTCCCTTCTATATATATATATATATATATATATATATATATATATCATTTAGTTTTCGTAACATGTTTGCAACATGTTAGTACTGATTTTTCTCAGTGTTGTCCTTTTGATCGTTAGTAGGGATGAGTCCTTATGTTCTTCATTTGGTTCGTAATGTCTTTGCATGAATTTCTCTGGTACGTGTTCATTTGACTTTTATTTTGACTATATGGTTCCTTGTACTCTCTTTCGCCTTCGAATCATAGATTTGTGTTAGAGTCTTTACGGTATTTTGCAATCCCTTTTGGTATTACGATGTCCTTTGTTTGAGTAACATATTTTATATTGATGTCGAATTATGAAAAATCTTTTGAAGTATATCTTGATGGTGTTTGGGAAAAATTATTTTTGAAATGATTTTATGAATACTATGACACCGCTTTTATGTGAATGTCTCTTTATTTTTATGAAAACTATGTTTATAATGAGGTGTCATTTTATACACTTTTTCGAGGTCATTTAACCCCCTAAATCATGCAAATATGACCAGATTATGTGCTTAATCGTTTATTTTCATGTTTTTAGTACTTGGAGGGCATTTGTAGGAAATATTTCTTCAAATGATTTAGTGTAGAGTCGTAGTCTTGTCCGTTTCTACTCTAAATGAGCTACAGCGCGTGGAGACGGCGTCACGAGTTCCAAGCGACGGCGTCATGATTTATAAAGCGACGGTGTCAGAGATTTTACGATGGCGTTAGAATGTAGCCGACCTAAAGAAACCCTAAAAGATTCGGCGTCACAAGATAAAGAAGACTATTCCACTTGCGCGCGAAGTATCAGATGTTGTTTTGATCATAACTCCTTCATACGAACTCGGATTCTGACGATTCAATAGCCTACGTGATCACAGCGAGAAAATCTACAACCATGCGAAAGATGATGATGCAGCGGAGTCGGGATTTTTGGTGACGGCGTCAGGATTGCCGACCTAGGGTTTTCTTATAAATATAGCCTCATAACTTCGTTTTTATCAAGCCCCCAACCCTAAGTCCGATTCTAGGGTTTGGGTAGGTGTTTTTCTAGCAACTTAGAAGGTCTTATTCCATTCATAAATATCTTGTAATGGTTTGGATCCTTGATTATATCTTTATTATGTCTTCAATTCTTATTGTTGATTGTTCTTATTCAAGTATGCTTGGCTAATTCATCTAGTATTTATTTGGATTTGCATGAAACTTGTCATTAGTTGATTAGATCTTGTTGTTTATGACAGATTTAATGAGTATAATTTATTATAGTTTATAATTCTTGTCTCTTATTGCTTCTTGTTTATGGATGTGCGTGTTAGGCTCTAGAAAACTAGCCATAAAATATTACATTGGCATAGACGTCTAGGAAAATGCGAGTGTGTAAAAAGGATACCATCGGTAACAGTCTTCATACTACCTTACCCCTAATATGGTTGATCCCTCTTAAGTGTTTTAATTCATGTAATATACTCTTAGGGGCCTTGTAATAGTCTTCATACTACCTTACTTGTGCGTTGCCTTAACGGAATATTACATAGACGGCGAATTCATGTAATTCATTCATGACCTAGGAAATACTTACACATTAGATCGTAAGGGTGACAAAGCAATAGGTAGAATTGGATAGCTAGCAAGGAGTAGTGCATCCTAGGTAAATACGCTTCATTGTACAATTGTTATTTAGTGTATTAGTTTAATTAAACTTAAAACCAAAACCTCTCTAAAACCAGAATTTTACTTGTTTTCATAAAATATAAAAACAAAATAATAATCTTTCTTCAACCCTTAGACCTTAGTGAACATTCGATCCGGACTTCATAGTGCTATTACCCTAGAGAACGATAACAACCCCCGAGTCTTACCTTACTACACTACAATGGTTAGGTACTCTGCCTAGGGAGTTGTAAAACTTTTGTGATTTACAACGACCTCATCAAGTTTTTGGCACCGCTTAGGTTTTAGATTAAATCTATCTTAGGTCTACTCACAAGATTCCTATCAAGTGAGATTCAATTTCTTGTCAAGTAGCTTTCTTTTAGTCTATCTCTTCTTTGTTCCTTTTGTTCGTAACCAAACCTACTCTTTCGTTGACCATCATGGGAGACAAAAATTCAAACCGAACCTGTACCTTAGGAGATTACTCCTAACCTAGCTATGAGGGCTACCTCAATGCCATTGAGCTTCCCGAAGGAGCCAAGGTGTTCCCCTACGATCTGACACCATCCAGTTGGTGCAAAACGAATGTGCATTCTACGGACTTATGTCCTAAGACCCAGTCCAACATCTTAAGGACTTCCTCATGATTGTAGATTCCATTGACCTTAATGGTGCTATAAGAAATACCACTCATTTTTTCTGCTTTTCTCTTCGTGACCAAACTATCAATTGGCTTGATCGTCTACCCGCAGGATCCATCTCGACTTAGGAAGATCTCACCACTCGTTTCCTCGCACAGTTTTTCCCACCAAGAAGAACTACTAAACTTCGAAATGATATCATGGTGTTCCAACAACATCAAGATGAATCTATCTACGATGTGTGGACTCGTTTCAAGGACTTACTCCGAAAAGTCCCTCATAATGGTCTTGATTTATGGCTTTAAGTTTAAATCTTTTATGATCTTGTCGACTCTGCCACCTAAATGGCCATTGATTATGCAGCAGGCGGGAGAATTAGAAAATTAAGGCCGAAAGAAGCATGGGAAACCATCGAGGATTTAGCCCAATACGAAGAAGAAGAGTGGAACGACCTAATCTTTCCTGAAAAGGGAATTCCCGACTACATAGATGCTTCTTTGGAACAGGAGTTAGAAAGTATGAAGTGTCAAGTAGAATCTTTAATGAGGAGTGAAGTGCTATTAGATTATGAGGTAAGATTCACGTTTCTCTAAAGACCTTATCAAGAGGAGTTTAAGCAACAAATACTGAATTTAATGGATCATCAAGAGGATCAAATTAGGCAATTAGAGGAAGATATGAGAAAAACAAAAGATACATTTATGTGTCTTGCAGATAGTTTAATTGCAACCCTGAAGGTCGAAATAAAGGCACAAAGAGTTCATTCCATAAAAATAAAATAGATCACTAGACTTCCTACTCACACCCCTAAAACACTCAAGCTTACCATGATGCATAGGGTCTCGATGATTTCTAAAATTAAACCCACTATCTATAGAACCCCCCCCCCCCAACACCTAAATTCCAACCTTAAAATGCCAATACTTCAATCATTTAAGGAAAATAAGCTTGAGTATGAAGATGAAGATGAAGTCGAGATAAAAATGATGGGAACCTAAATGGATAAAGAATCATTAAAGCACAATCTTCATAAGAATGACATAACCCTGATTATTTGTCATAATTTTTCTCTAACTTCAAATCCACCCATCAAACCAAAGGATTCGGGTAGCTTTAGAATGAAGGTAGTAAAGCCCTTAACCATTCACACACTGCCTTCAGCCCACGTGGCATACCTCCATAGAAATCATGTGTATCGATACTATCACCCGCACTTGACCTTAAGTGTAGGGGAGACCCACCTTTTGTGCGTCAAATAAGCGTAGAGTCAGGCTCGTGACTTGAACAAAAACAAGTGCTTATTGGGAGGCAACCCAATCCTCTATTTTCTTGCATTTTAGGTGTGTCTTGTGTGTTTGTGTTAAGTCATATAATTGTGTTAACTATTTTTTATGGTTTTTGTAGGAAATAACTAATGGGAACATGCATGCAGGAATTTTTGAAGAAAGAAATTTTTCTTTACAGACCCTGGAGATGACGTTAGGATTAATCCGGACGGCATCGCTAGGCCTGCTACATGAAAATTCGATTTTATTTAATTTTTGAGAAATTAATCTTGTATAATTTCTGAAATTTATGTTTTTCCTAAAAACCTGCAGGAAACCACGATTAAATTACACATTCATCATATCCTTTATTTGTTTTCGTAGAGTCTAAACTTAATTAATGCGGTTGTATTTATCATTCACCCGTGGATTTTACGCTTGGTGTAGTTGTCTTTGTCTTTGATTTACATGTTATATTTGATGAGAAAAAGCTTGGAAGTTCTTAGGAAGTTTCCAGATGACGACTCTTTGATGACAATTTAACCAGTTATCGCATGTTTCCTCTCCATTATTGAGCAAACCAGGGGAGTACTAGTTTTTTTACTTGTTTTCTTTTCCTTTTTTTCGTTTTACGAGTACTTTTTAGAACATTGAGGACAATGTTCAACTTAAGTGTAGGGGAAATAAGCCTTAGAACATATTCCTTCAATTGTCATTTGCTTTATCCTAAAAATGATGGGTAATATACCGAAACATAACACATAAGGTAATTTTAACCAAAATTAAAAACAAATTATGACACATATCAACAAAAATCGAGCATTAATCGCGTCTCATGGATAGGAATTTATATGACTAGCATAAAAAACCATCAAAATTCCACCCCAAAATGCAATAAATGTGAGTTCGCTTTAGATTTTTAGGAATTCGGGTATCCTTTTTTTGATACCTAAAATAGTTTATACCTTTTAGCTTGTTTCGAGTTAAAGGTTCTAAGCAGTCATATTTGTGGTTCTATTCAGTCGTTACAGATGTTGTTACGTATGGTGTATTCGCCTTTTTCGGGTGCATTAGGTATCGTATTAATTTTATATGAGTTTGTATACCAGTAGTATTATAAATTTCTAGACTAGTTTATGTATGCATCCGAGCCGCATAGTGAGTATTAGGGATTTGCTTAGAAAAGATAGGCACTAGGTTAACATGTTTTAAAAACATGTAATTTTTATTTGAGTACACTCGGATATATAACTATCCCACAACCGTTGCTTCAAACTATTTTTATGAAAGACTCCCTAGCACAACCTTTGAGCCTATCTTTTCATAGTTCTCGTAATTTTTGGTTAGCCAGACTCATTAATGAAGAGCAGTGTTACCCTTTGAACAAATTGTTACACCCAAATCGCCTTAGCCTACCTTGTATGTATCGCTTTTAGTACATTATTGTTTTAAACCAAGTTAATTATTGAGTACACGGTTGCTAAGTCCTTATCCCTTGTAAATACCTGTTTTAGGGACGAGTGGGGAATTCTGGTAGTATTTAATTTTACAAAAGAAGGGGAAAGAAAAGTTAAGTCAATACCCCGATATGTTTGTCAAATAATCTCCATGTTATTTTGATCCAACTCAATTCGGGTCATTAGTTAGATTGTAATTATCGAGTATGTAAAAGTTCAAGTGTAGGGGTGTATTTATAAACCCCCATGATGTATTATATGTTTAAGCAATGGCAGGGAAAAAGATGTCGAAAAAAAATAGAAAAAGAAGAAAAAATATGTACAGGGCTGCCATTTGTTTGTTTATGTTTATATAGGAGTCAAGAAAAGAAAAATAAAGAGATGATGTAGATTTTTTTAGAGTTTGTATATCTTGTACGAGTCTTTGTTAGCAACCAAACCCAGCGTGTAATCGTTACAAGAGTTAACTAAACATTTCACACTAATTCACCCAAAATGTCACTCCCCTCAATGTATCCACCGTTTCCGTTTCCATTAATGTTATCTTACACCTACACATCACAACCCTTTAAAAGACCTCTTTGATAGTAATGACTAGTACTTACGCCTAGCGGTGAAGGTTTGATCTTTTACCAAACCTATGATAATTTGTATGCTACGACAGGTAATGAATGTTAATTTTCCATTTCCAATACTGTTATAATTCATTATACACCTGAGTAAAAGAGATAATCCAAACATTTATGAGAGGTACTAGTATATGCTTTACGTGCTTTTAATTATGAGGTCTAGGAGGTAGTGTCGTAAATTGTTTTTGAAGAGTATGTTAAATGCCCCTAATATTGCTAATGTCTAGGTAGAAAAGCCTATTTGCTTGAGGACAAGCATATCCTAAGTGTAGGGGTATTTGATAATGTGCCATTTTATACACTTTTTCAGGGTCATTTAACCCCCTAAATCATGCAAATATGGCCAGATTATGTGCTTAATCATTTGTTTTCATGTTTTTAGTACTTGGATGGCATTTGGAGGAAATATACGTGACTTGAGCTCATTTAGAGAAGAAACGGACAAGACTACGACTCTACACTAAATCCTTTGAAGAAATCATGCATACAGAGCGTGGAGACGGCGTCGCGAGTTCCAAGCGACGGCGTCACGATTTAAAGCGACAACGTCGGATATTTTATGATGGCGTCAGAATGTAGCCGACCTAAAAAAACCCTAAAAGATTCGGCGTCACAAGATAAAGAAGACTATTCCACTTGCGCGGAAAGTATCAGATATTGTTTTGATCATAACTCCTTCATACGAACTCGGATTCTGACGATTCAACAGTCCACATGATCACAGCGAGAAAATCTACAACCTAACAAAAGATGAAGAGGCAAAGGCTTCGGGATTTTTAGTGACGGCGTCGGGATTGCCGATCTAGGGTTTTCCTATAAATATAGCCTCATAAATTCGTTTTTATCAAGCCCCCAACCCTAAGTCCGATTCTAGGGTTTAGGTACGTGTTTTTCCAGCAACTTAGAAGGTCTTATTCCATTCATAAACATCTTGTAATGGTTTGGATCCTTGATTATATCTTTGTTATGTCTTCAATTCTTATTGTTGATTTTTTTTATCTAGTATTTATTTGGGATTTCATGAAACTTGTCATTAGTTGATTAGATTTTGTTGTTTATGACAGATTCAATGAGTATAATTGATTATAATTTATAATTCTTGTCTCTTATTGCTTCTTTTGATGTCAGGCTCTAGAAAACTAGCCATAAAATATTACATTGGCATAGACATTTAGGGAAACGCGAGTGTGTAGAAAGGGTTTTCATACTACCTTACCCCTAATATGGTTGATCTCTCTTAAACATTTTAATGCATGTAATATACTCTTAGGGGCCTTGTAATAGTCTTCATACTACCTTACTTGTGTGTTGCCTTAATGGAATATTACATAGACGGCGGATTCGTGTAATTCGTTCATGACCTAGGAAATACTTACACATTACATCGCAAGAATGACAAAGCAATAGGTAAAATTAGATAGCTAGCAAGGAGTAGTGCATCCTAGGTAAACACACTTCATTGTACAATTGTTATTTAGTGTATTAGTTTAATTAAGCTTAAAACCAAAACCTCTCTAAAACCAGAATTTTACTTGCTTTTATAAAATATAAAAACATAAAAATAATGTTTCTTCAACCCTTAGACCTTAGTGAAGATTCGATCCGGCCTTCACAGTGTTATTCCCCTAGAGAACGATAACAACCCTCGCGTCTTGCCTTACTACACTACAACGGTTAGGTACTCTGCCTAGAGAGTTGTAAAACTTTTGCGATTTACAACGACCGCATCAGTTTACAATGATTTTTATGAAATGATGTGATACCGGTTCACTGTCAAGACTATGTTTAAAATGATTTTTACAAATAAGATATGAAACTATTTTGTATATGCTTGATAAATTTTATTTTTATTATGAAAAGTAGGTTTAAAATGATTCATAATGGTAAGATGTGATACACCCTTAAATAACTGTCTTTTAATTTTTATGACAACCATATTTAAAATGAATTTTATAAAGATTATATTTAAGATGATTTTTATTTTTAAAATGATTTTTTTTATTTAAAACGACTTTCTTTATTGTTTCAAAATGCTTTTTTATAAAAACAGTATTTAGTTGGTTCTTTCGGGTAAAATCGATTATTGATACAAGTTCTATTTTTTTATTATTAATCTTGATACATATCGTAATTCGATATGTGATTCTTTCGTCGTTGTACGCTTTGTTGATTCTTTCGTTTGTGTTTCCTATCGATACAGTTATTCTATCCTTTCTTTTAAGGATTCTTATGACATTTTATTCGCATCTATTGCATATGTGAAACCCATTATATGTTTTCTAGCCTTTGATTCGATATCTGTTTGCTACCCTATTCGATAGTTCATAACCCTTAGAATTCATTGATATAAGTTTTATTTGACCAAGTCACTCTCTAGGGGAAGCCTCTATGTTGTTTAAGAAGAAGCACGGTTCATTTCGAATGTGCATAGACTATCGAGAGTTGAACAAGCTGACCACCAAGAATCTCCCCAGGATCGACAACTTGTTCAACCAATTATAAGGCTCGCGTTATTTCTCTATGAAAGTCCCAATTAACACCTCTATAAGGAATATAACACTTATCTAATGTAAATAACACAAGTAATCACTTTTCAATTGTGTAATGCTTTATTGATTAAGAATCAAAGTATTACAATGTGCTATGGATTGCACAAGTTGAATGACAATGTGTGCTTACCCTCTGAACAAGTAAACTAGATAGAGTATCAAGTTTACAAGCGAACTTATGTAGCCAGCTGATAGGATCAGAGGTCTACTGTGTTAGTTCGACAAAGGAGTAAATGCTTATAATAACAACAACAATTAAAGCGATAGAATTTACTCCTTACAACATTCTCTATTTATACTAATACTAGGTTGCTTCTTTAGTGGGGGTAGTTGCAACATGTCAAGAATCTAGTGGACGAGGTACGAGGTATTTAATGCATGTCTATTCTTGGAAACTACCCGTCCATACTTTAGTGAACAGTTCTGCCAACTGTTCACTACTTTTGCCAACTTCGTACTTGGTACAGGCTTTAACTTAAAAAAATGTTTATCCCGCCATAAACACTTGTTAAGTTTCCCGCCTTCATTAGAGAACAATCTTTAAGCTCAGCTTGTTCTTCTTCAGAGGGTAACAGGATAGTCAGAGTATTGCCACCTCTGACTCTCCTTAGAACTTCAGCGTATTCCTTCTACATACCAGCTGATATCCATCCCAACTGACGAGTATGTCTTCAAGTAATCTTCGACTTCCTTAACGATGTCTTTGACTTGAATACGTCTGTCGTTGCTCTCTGAGGCTTCGCACTCAAAGAGTCCTTTCATCACCTCTGAGTCCCTTTACTCAGAGGTTCTTCCATAACCTCTGAGTCCCATTACTCAGAGGTTCTTCAATACCCGCTGATCCCACTAAGCGGGTTACTTAATACTTAGCCTAATTTCTATTTAAATCTAGGCGCTGATTACTGGGCACTGAATCGGCCCAACAATCTCCCCCTATTTGAATATAACTTATGCTAAGTAAAAATTATTGCAAGTGAGTACACAACTTCTTCTTACACATAATTTGACAGGAAATTTAACAAAAGAAACTTCATTGATTTTAGCACTTTACTCGCCCAAATTATCTAATTTCTCTTAAACAGTCTTCCTAGCCTATATATAATCATCTCTATCCTCTATTACATAATTTATTGATTTGTACATCTCACTAGCAATCTCTGAGTTCACTTTGATTTGGTTCTGAATATGGATTAGTTCAACAGTAGGAGTCAGATGAAACTCACTTTCTCTTTGAAAGACTACATTTGTATTCCTATTCATGTAGAAAATTCTTGACTCAGGTTCTTTGATGACAAGCCCTTCAATTGGCATAACCCAAGAGGAGGAATCAGATTTTTGTTCATCCCATCAACTTTGATGTCACACCCCCAAACGGGGCCTGGACGGAATACGTGTCCAGGGGCGTGACGTCATAATATACATCACATAAGATACAAAGAACGACCACTAAATGGACGTTTTGAAAATCATAACTCGTTGTATTTATTAAAAATAAATAAATCTTACAAGATTTAAAGTGAAATTTAAAACGTTGCGGAAACATAATTAAGTTTTCAAAAGAAAACGAGTATGAATGATAATAAAGTCTTGGAAGATGATATCATATTACACGTAGACTCCACATAGCACATCAGAGAAGTCTAAAGCTAAGTACCTGAAAAACATGCTTAAAACGTCAACATAAAGTTGGTGAATTCATAGGTTAATTTCAAACGTGATTAGTGTGGACCACCAGTTTATCAACGTGTATGCGACAGTTATAACAGATACAACTTCATATAAAAAGGTATTTACGTTACACTAAGCTCATGACACCGAAGCTAATACTAAAGGATAGCATGTACAGTGCTATAAAGGCTTGCCCTTTAGGTGTCCGACCAAAGACCACCTAACTATTTCGACATGACATATATCTGTTAGTTCTTGGAAGTCTCTAACTAGTAAGTGCTTCTTACCCGGATAGGGATAATTAGTCCCAATAGATCTATTTATTCACTCGCGCTCACTTAACCAACAGGACGGTTACAACAATTAACGGTTCATGATAATTCGGGCAATAGTGGTCTAATCGCTACTTAGGCAACACGTAAATGGGGAATTCCTCACGTATAATACTTGTGTCTAATTTTAAAAACAAGCTATGTTTCTCACCCCAAGTTATAAAACAGTTATTCAAAACAAGTAAAAGTGGGGCTATGAACTCACCTCGATTGGTGAAATGAAAGAGTAAACGTCTAGGAATATGATCACACGGAAACGAATAACGGTACACGAACATAAACTAAGAGAATATAGGTTTCGACTTAGAATCGAAATGATAGGAAGATGCGGATATTGTATAAACGTTTATGTAAAAATAATTTTGTAATTGTCCTTATAATTAAAATGTTAGTGATCGGTTTTGTGGTTGAAGGTATATATATAATGTCATTTAATAACGTTCAAGTAAAAATATATTTATACATATATATTGTTCGGCATTTTACCCAATAATCCCAAATAGTGATTTAAAACCTTTCGATTATGATGTTTTTATATCTTTAATATACACACTTCCCGGTTACCCGTAAAAATTAAACGAAACATTAAAAATTCAAATTATCAAACAGAAACGGCTAAAATATTGATCGTAAATTTACGGGTTGTCACATCCTTTCTCCATTAAAAGAGCTTTGTCCTCAAAGCTTAAGACGTACTATTGGATTTCAGATTGGCGGGATATAGGTGCGGGTATCTCCTTCAAAACTGATCTTCTCGTTCCAAGGTGAATTCAGGACCCTGCCTGGAATTCCATCTGACCTTAATGTTTGAAATACAACTTTGTTTCAATGGCCTGACCTCTCTGTCCATAATCTCAATCAGTTCCTTGATGTAATGAAGTTGGTCATCGATTTGGGTTTCATCTATAGGAATAGCAAGTGTTTTGCTCGGATAAGCATTTCTTCAGGCTTGACATGTGAAAGGTACTATGGATTCTGCTTAGTTGTTTCGGGGGTTCAAGTCAATAAGCGATGGTTCCTACTTTAGCTGGAATCTTAAAAGGTCTAATATACCTAGGGTTCAGCTTTCCCCGTTTGCTAAAACGTATCACTCCTTTCTACGGAGATTCCTTCAACATGAAATTCTAAGGGTTTACGTCTCACGTCAGCATAACTCTTTTGATGATCACGATTACCCAAATCGTGTCGTAACTGCTTGTTGTTCTTGGTAGTATTGTGATAAAATCCATGGCTATGTTTTCCCATTTCCAATGGGGTATTTCTGGTGGCGATGCCTGCTTTTATGTTCGGGCCATTGGTACAACCGCTTAAGATTATGATATATCTTACCCGATCCAGGGTGGATGAAATAGTTTGATTTGTGTTACTCATGCTTGATCAATTCTCCTAAGTCTCTAATGCGTGGTAACCAACTCCCGCTCCTAGTGCAGGGAGTTCTATCAAGACCAGTCTCAACTCCTTGTCCATACCATGAAGGTTCTCATCTTTAACGTTCTCTGTCTTAAGAGATTCTACTTGTGCCTCATAAATCTATGGCAGTAGGTTTAAATTAATGTTCTTCACTAAGGCTCTCACCCTGAGAGGCTTAGCTCGTTTATTTCTGCTTAGAGTGTCTGCCACAACGCTTGCTTTTTCCAGGGTGATATCAAATCTTACAATCGAAATCACTAAGCAATCTTAACAATCTACGTGGTCTCATGTTTAATTCCTTTTGATCTAGAATGTGTTGTAATCTTTTATGGTTTGTAAACATGGTGCGCTTTATGCCATACGGGTAGTGTTCCTAAATCTTGAGAGTAAACACTATTGCTCCTAATTCTAGGTCGTATGTTGTGTAGTTCTCCTCATGAACTCTCAGTTGTTGAGAGTCATAAGTTATCACTTTCTCCTTCTGTATCATTATAGTACCTAATCCATTATGCGAGGCGTTATAATAAATCACGAAGTTTTTTGTTCCGTCAGGAAATGCTGAAATCGGTGCACTACAAGGTTTCTATATCAACAGTTGAAAGGCTTCCTCTTCTGTTTCTTCCCATTCGCATTTCACATTTTTCTGAGTCAGTTTGGTTAGAGGTTTTCATAACCTAAAGAAACTTTTGATAAATCGTCAGTAATAACCAGAAAGACCTAAGAATTTTCGTATCTTCGTTGGAGTCGTAGACGTTGTCTAATCCTTGATTGACTCAATCTTGGCGGTATCAACGTGAATGCCTTGACTATCAACAACGTGGCCAAGAAATTGCACTTTTAGGAGTCAGAATTTGCACTTAGGGAATTTGACGTACAATTCCTTATTCTTAAGCAATCCTAAGATAAGCCTAAGGTGTTCCTCGTGCTCCTTATTTGCTTGAGCAAATAGAGATATCATTGATGAATACTATCACAAACTTATCCAAGTACGGTTTGCACCCCCGATTTATGAGATCCATGAATGCCTCTGGTGTGTTGATCAAACCAAATGGCATGACCTAAACTTGAATTGTTCATAACTCTAATTAGGATCCATCCTTCTTTTTTACGAACAATATTGGAGCTCCTCAGGGTGAGCAACTCGATCTTACAAATCCCTTTGAGCATACGGCCTACTACGCCGAAGACGGTCAACTCTTTTTCTCTCAACACATAACATGCCTCCGAGTCTCAAGTTATCCTACTCCAACGTACCAATCCTATCAACAACTTGGCTTACTAGCTACTATCGATGCATATCCATTACTTCTATTGCTTCGGGTCGTTAAGGTTTCATCACCTAAAGGTATACGAACAATATTTTTATCACGAATGATCGTGGCATGGTACCTTGTCAACCAATTCATACTAATGATAACATCGAAACTACCAGGTTCTATGGGTATTAAGTCTATCTTGAATAGATGATTCAGAAAATTCAGTTCACAATCTTCAATGATGGTATCAATTCCTATGACCTTTCCGTCGGCTAACTCAACAGAGTACCTAGTGTCTATAGTAGATGGGACGGTGTTACTTAAAGGGCTAATCTTAACGGGGGTGAGGCTTCTATCAACTAGGTTCCATGTTCTTGCAATAATTGCGTCCATTGCTTTAACTTCAGGTCCATCAGAAGTTTCGTCGGTACGAGAATCTCATAATTTACGTGATTCTAACTCATGAAAAGGTAAATATATTGAAGGAAATCTCCTAGTTCTCCTGGTTATCATCTAATTAAAAGGATAAGTCTGTTACGTTCTAAGTTCTTACAATTCATATTTATCGTGACTACAAGGAGTACGATTCGGTCTCTTGGCTAAGGGTGTAGGGTTTCTATATGCTAAGGCTGAGGAAAATCCGCTTGGTTTTGACGCTTACGAATGCGGATACACGTGACTGACACGACTCATGAATACGCACGCAAAATATTAATAAAACACATAGTACTATATAATCCCGTTGACAATGTAGAGAAAAGAAAGAAAATAAAAATGGAAAGTAAGGGTAAATTGACAAAAATTTTATGGTGACTACTCCCAGCATATCATGGTACTTCCTGAATTATACATAGGTGATCAGGCTATGCATAATTTAGGAACTAACGATGATATGCTCATTTCGTCAAACTGGTATTATGTTTAAAAAAATCTTATATGGTATGAAAGATACAGTTTATAAGGTAGCAAAATAGTTTGTAATAATGAAACCAGGGTAGTTTATATATAACGACACCAAATTTATTTTTTATTTTTTTAGATAGCAAAAAACATGTTATGTTGCGATAGCAAAATAGCTTTCGAGAAAATTATGTGACGGTATATAATGTAACAGTAAGGGGTTTATAATACGGTAACAAATAGTTCACGAGCTAACAACCCAATTGTTTATAAAGTGGCAAAGTAATAGTTTGTAAAAGACACGAAGTAGTTCATAAGATGACAACGACATAGTTTGTAAATTGACAGTGGAATTGTTTATAAACGACACTGAAATAGTTCATGACGTGACAACGAAATGGTTTGTAAGATGACTGCAAAGTAGTTTGTAATGGGTTAGCAAAAGAGTTTATAAATGACCGTAAAATAGGTTATAAGATGAAAACAAATTAGTTTATTAGATGATAGCTAGATAAGTTATGAGGTATTAGTAGGATAATTATAAGATATTGACAAAGTTGTTTTGTAGGATGATATTGAAATAGTTTATAAGGTGTTAGTGAAACGGTTTATAAAATTATGGCAAACGAGCTTATAAACGACGATGAAATAGGTTAAAAGATGAAAAACAATTTAGTTTATTAAAAATGATTACAAAGATAGTTTATGAGATGATAGTAGAATAATTTATGAGAAAATGGCAAAATGGTTTATAGGACGACCGTAAAGTGATTAATAAGTTGTTTAGCAAAACGATTCGTAGATTGACGAAAAGTAGTTTATAAACGACGGTAATTCTGTTTATAAAATGATGCTAGTGTGGTTCATACGACAGCATCCAAATAGTTTATACTAGTAAAACGGTTTATAAAATAATGGCAAAAGAGTTTATGAACGACGACAAAATAGGTTAAAAGATAAAGACAAGTTAGTTTGTAAAGTGATTGTGAAAGTAGTTATGAGATGGAATTAGAACGGTTTACAAAATGTCTGTGAAATAGTTTATATTAATGAAGTAGTTTATAAGATTCCCACCAAAAATGGTTTATAGGATGACAGAAAAACGGTTTATATAAAATACTAACGGAATGGTTTATAAGATAATAGCAAAATGGTTTGGAAGGCGCTAGTGGAACGTCTTGTATTAATGATAGCATAATGGTTTATAGGGTGACGACGTAACAGTTTATAAGATGGTAACAAATTGCTTTTATAGAATGGTAGTAACATGGTTAATACGCTGTCAGTAAAATGGTTCGTAGACTGATGGTAAAATAGTTTATAAAATGTCTATAAAATAGTTTATGAGGTGACGCTGGAATGGTTTATAAATGATAGTGAAATGGTTTATAAGGTGTTGAAATACACAAGAAGCTACCAGCTAAACGGTTTGTAAGCTGGCGGTAAAATAGCTTATTACACGACAACTACTATGTTTATAAGACGACACTAAAATAGTATATAGGATAACATCCAATTAGTCTATAACCGTAAAGCGGTTTATAAAATAATAGTGAAATGGGTTGTAAGACGCTAATAGATTTGAGGAGTACCTTACATAAATTATTTGAGAATTGAAGTGTAACTAACGAAATCGTCATGACACAACAGATGGTTTAAAAACATCCACACAATAACCGAAATTCACAAGGAAGTACTAGTGCAATACTCTTATGGTTACGGTTCAAGTCTACTTAGGTTCTACTAGGTACGATAGGAAATCTCCTTTTTAAGTATTAACATTATCTCTGACGACCTTGGAGTTCTTGCGAGCTTTTACTTTTCAACTACCGTTCGCACGGTTCAGATTTGGACAATCACTCTTGTAATGTCCCGATTTTCCACACTCGTAATAGGTATTTCAGGTTTCTAATTTGCCAATGCGGCCTCTATGTTGTTATCGAAACAGGTGTCCTACAATCTCTACTCATATGGCCAACTCTCTTATAGTTATTGCACTCCACAGTGCATGGCCCAATGTGGCACAACTTACGTTTGTTGTAGTTGGGTACATATCTAATTTTGTTATTTAGTCTACCAGTGTAAGCTCTCACGACCTTTTGTCGTTTATTTCGTTGTTGGCATTCCTTGACACATTGACTTTCTAACGTACGTCATGAGCCACACGGGTTTGCCTCATAAGCAACAATAGCTTTAATAGCATTAGCAATTCGTTGGGTTATAATGTAACATTTCTCATTTTCAGGTTATTTTCAACTTTAATAAATTCCATTATTTATTTTTAGAGTTTTACGCATTCGCTTTTAATTATTATCTTATAGTTAAATCGCGTAAACTAAAAATCAATGATCAATGTAAACGGACATCAAACAAATTAAAGTTGACATCAAGCAAGTGTTATATGATTATTAGGAGTATAATTTATAACTTTTCATAATTTATTTTTGTTGGTTACGTAAAACGCTTACGTTTCGCAATAAATTACATTCGGTCGTACCCGGAAGCACCTTTACCTATCTACGCTTAAACAAATACCCACGTTTATACCCAATACTCAAAATTTAATTATTTTCCTCACCTATATCCTCTTAAAAACCGGATCTATACATTTACCCATGAATTAAATCACTTAAATCCTATTAATACATCTTTACAAGTTGTAAACCTTACACCATAAGTACCTTAAGCTCATGGTTCTAAACATTGGCATGTCATGTGTACCT